>JAJPUD010015524.1:22543-37107 GCA_023553655.1 Myrmecobius fasciatus | reverse complement strand
ACTTTGCCTTATTTTACCTCCTTTTTATTTTTACTTAATTTTACCTCAATTCCCCTCTCCCCCCCTTTTTTACAGTATGATGTACCTTCCACCTCTAATTACTTTCCAATTATTATCAAAGCAAAATCAAATTATACCCCCATTCTTCAAGGATACCCCTAGCAGAGATATAGTTCTCGAGAGTTCTTTCCTTTTTACCTTTTTACGCTTCTCTAGAGTTCTGTGTTTGGAGGTCAATTTTTTTGTTCAGATCTGGTCTTTTCATTAGAAATAGGTGAAATTCTCCTGTATCATTGAATGACCATCTTCTTCCCTGGAACATGATGCTCATTCTAGCTGGATAGCTTATTCTTGGCTGTAATCCAAGTTCTTTTGCCTTTGGGGATATGTGGTTCCAGGCCCTTTGATCCTTTAAAGTGGAAGCTGACAGATCCTGTGTAATTCTAATGACAGTTCCTCAGTATTTGAACTGCTTCTTTCTAGCTGCTTGCAATATCTTTTCCTTGGTGCGATAGTCTTGAAATTTGGCCACGATATTCCTTGGGGTTTTAACTTTGGGGTCTCTTTCAGGAGGTGATCGGTGAATTCTTTCACTGCCAACTTTGCCTTCTGATTCTAAAACATCAGGGCAATTCTCTTTCATGATTTCCTGGAAGATAGCATCAAGGTTCTTTTTTTTCACCGTGACTTTCAGGGAGTCCAATAATCCTTAGATTGTCTCTCCTGGATCTGTTTTCCAAGTCAGTTGTTTTTCCTAGGAGATATTTCATATTTTCTTCTAATTTTTCATTTTTTTGTTTTTGTTTGACTGATTCTTGAAGTCTTATTGAGTCGTTCATTTCAATTTGTTCAATTTAAATTTTTAAGGTATTATTTCCTTCAGCTATTTTTTTTAGCTCCTTTTGTAACTGGCCAATTGAATTTTTTGATTCATTGCATTCTTTTTCCATTTTGCCAATTTTATTTTTCAGTGAATTGTTGTCTTTTACCAATTCACTATTTTTAATTTCTTGTGATTTTGTAATGTTTTCCAATTCACTAATTTTGTTTCTCAATGAATTGTTGTCTTTTACCAATTCACTATTTTTATTTTCCAGCAAGTTGGCGACTTTTTCCAATTCACCACACTTATTTTCCAGTTTTTCACATCTCTGTTGCAGGGCGATCTTTCCTTTTTGCACTGCTCTCAATTTATTTCCCCAATCTTCTTCTAGCTCTCTTTTGAGATTCTTTATGCAATCTTCAAGGTAAGCCTTCTGAAAGGGAGACCAGCTTAAGTCCACCCCTGTGGCTTTATCTGGGATTGTTTTCAGAATCTCAGGATCTGGGGACTTCTCTAGTTTCTCTTTGTAAAAGCTGTCTAAGGTGAGAGTTCTTTCTTGCTCATAATTTTCAGCAGAGGTATCAGTCACCAGCAGGGAATTCTGTAGCAGCAGCAGCAGCAGCAGCAGCAACAGGAGGAGGAGGGGCAGCAGCAACAGCAGCAGCTGCAGCAGGGATTTCAATTTGCCCTGGGGCAATTTGCCGATTTGACTTCGGGTCTGGGGCTGATCTGGCTAGATCTGCACTAGGACCACTCTTTCAGCTGCTCTCAATCCACCCTTTATCAAAGGTAGACCTGCTAAAGCACCTGCCTGCAAGCAGAGCAAAGTGGCCCAAGTGTCTCCCAGGGACTTCCTGGCAGCCTAAAATCTTCTGGTTTTTCCCAGCCCCGGACTTGAACCCCAGCTGCGTCCTGGTGTCTGAGCACTGGGAGCTGCTCAATCCCCTGCCCGTCTAAAACTGACCTCAGAAGTTCTTTCAAAGTAGATATTTGATAGAAGTGCGTTGTAGTCACTCCAAAACCAGTCCGGAGGCCCAATTTGTCTGGGTTTGAGGGAAGGTCTCAGGAGCTCACAGAGGACTCTGTCTGCAGTTCGCCATCTTGGCCCCGCCTCCGACCACACAACATCTTGAGCCATATTCAACCCATTATTCCAAGGAGGTTATCCTATCCTTCATCTAGTTTTTTTTTTCTCCCTATCAGTATTGATGTATTGTTTTAACTTTTTACATTCTAAGCTTTTTAAAAACAAAACACAACACAACTGGACATTTTCATATATACCCATATACTGAATAATGGCCATATTATTTAGAACATAAAGAATATAATCATCCTATGGGATCAACTATATGAATAGCTTCAAAGGATCCTAGGAAGGTATATAGAAACTGAAGCAGCAAAGTGCACAGAATCAGGGTAACAGTTTATTCAATAACAATGTTATTTCAAACAAACAAACAACAATTTTGAGAAATTTTAGAACTCTTCAATGAAATGACCAAATACAATTCAAGAGAACTGATAATGAAATCTACTTCTTGACAGAATTGATGTACTCAAGGGGCAGAATTTTAAATTTAGTTATAGAGCAAAAGTAGGGATTATTTAATATGGATATTTATTATAATAGGTTTGGTTTCAAAGGATTAGAATAGGAAGAAAAAAAAAGGAAGAAGAGAAATACAAAAAAATTGTAACTGATTGTCACTGTGACATTAACCACTCCACCAACTAACAAAAGTCTAGGAAACAATACAATACAAGTTACTATTACAGCTTTGAATGTTACAAATTGATCAACTGTGATAGACTTGGCCCTTTTCAGCAATGAGAAGATTCAGGCCAGTTTCAATATACTTGTAATGCAGAGAGCCATCTGCATCCAGAAAGAGGACTAAAGGATTTTATATGGATCCCAAAATAGTACTTTTACCCTATTTGTTGTTAATTGCTTGCTTTTTTCTTTCTCATTTTTTTCCTTTTTCATATGATTTTTCATCTGCAGTATCTCAAATGTGAAAATATTTAGAAGAAAAACAGTTATAATTTGAAATTTTTATAGACCTTCAAAGAAAAGTAAATTGGACTAATAGAGCTGAACAATTTTACTTATCATTATGTATTTGGAAATTACTATCAAATTTTTTTCATTAAATTCAGAATAAAAATAACATAATAATGCAAAATAATGCAATATCTTTGAAGACACAGAATATTTTGGTTATTTATTTTTTTCTCCTGTACTTACTACAGTAGCAAATAACATACATATGTAAAATTATAGCTATTAATTATTTCATTCAAAAAATGATTATTTAACAAAATTTTGTTTATTAAAAATATTAACTAGCATGAAATTCTAAGACATTGGCCTATTCAGCAAAATATACTTGTTCCCTATTAACTTTTGTATCATATATAAAATCCCCTGTTTTATGCTCCAAGTACTTGATGTCCTGGTTCCTTTTTACTTTTCTAGTGTCTTCTACCTGACTTCTCTCTTCATACTGTGTAACACAGGGACCCCTCCTCTCCTTCCTATTCTTTGCATATAACACTCTCTCTTTTGACTCTTTGCCTTTTTACTGACCCTCTATCTTTCCTGAATGAAATATTCTGTTGTCCTCTTGATCTTTCTTCAAGCTTCAGCTCAAAAATCAAGTTTTTGCCAGAGATTTTCCCAATTCTTTCCCCTGCTTGTGTCTCTTCCCCTGAGAATACTTCCAATTTATTTCAAATTTATTTTACATTGCACATACTTGTTCCCATATTATTATCTATATTAGCACAGTGACCAATTTTTTTTGCCTTTCATTGTGTTTAGTGTTTATCAGGGACTAGGAACACAATAGGGAGTAAATAAACTCTTATTGTTGATTTCTCCCTAACTTCCACATTAAATGAAGAATACCTCTATCTTTCTAGCCATGCAATTTTGAAATCTCAGAGTCATCTTCAAATCATTGTTTTATGTTAATTAAATGAGTGAGGGAAAGCAAGAGGAATGCATTTAGGGATGGGGAAATATAAAAAAAAATTCCCCCAAAACAAAAAAAAATTAGTGAATTATTAAAATTTTCTCAGTGATAGATTCTGGAGAGGAAAAAAAAATAAAAATAACTGCAGACTTTGAAAGAGGCTGGCTTCCTGACTTAGAATAGTGCTTTAGAGATTCAAGATACTCCTATATTTGAATATCTGTGAGGTTTTGCTGCAGCATTCCCCCATCACCAGTCATATATCAAGCCAAGAGCTACAAAGTCTAACTTTCTCACTCTTGACTGAGCTCCCCATCCCTCTCAGCCTGTGTCAACCTTGTAAATAGTACAACAAACACATAGCAGAAAGAATCCTGGTTCTGAGATTCCTTTTATATTGAATGTGAAAGGTATGGCAGGCTCAAATCAAGGCACTGAATTTGAAGGTTGGAATATATTATATAGTGAAAGAACAGATTTGGGAATGATTGTAACCCCTGTATCATAGGCTCTTATAGAACAGGAGATGTGGAGATGCTACTCTTTGAGGTTTTGTTCACCTCTCATAGTCACTGTTCCCATCCCTGACCCCTAAGAAATTGCTTGTGTGACAGCACTTGTATCCTCATCAATTTTTCCAGCATTCATATGGTCCATAAGGAAAAAAAATAGAAAGGAAAAAACAAAAAAATGTATCTGAGTTGAAGAAAATAAAGATCTTACCAGATCATGTGAGGAATTAGGAGGAGGGGGAACTTAGCAATAATGACTTTTTCTTGAGGGAATTAAATGTCACAAGAGGAAAATATATATATATTTTTCATATTTCCTTTACCCCCAACATTGAGATGGTCATTATCATTGACTGTGGGAAAGACTGGGGAAGCTTGAAGTACCTGTACTTTTTAGTGCCAGAATTTATCTGTTATGTGACCCACACACATCAATTCCCTCTAGGAGATTCAAATATTTCAGATCAAGCCAATGATCATTATATTCCCTCATCATTGTGATTATATCTGGATGGACTTATTCAAATCTTGTTAGATGATTACTTTCACATTAAAGATTGTCTCTTATTACAATATTCCAGAAGAAGAAAATTTACATATAATATGATGCAATCATTTATAAAAAAATTCTTATCAATCATTTTTATATGCTTTTTCTTTGCAAAACATGTGTGGGTAATTCCTAAACATTAACCCTTACAAAGCTTTCTGTTACAAATTTTTCCCTGCTACTCCCCACCCCTCCCCTAGATAGCAGGATATCCACTACATGATAATTATGTTAGAATACTTAAGAAATCAAATATATGTATAGTTATTGCCACACACCATTTTTTGTTTCAGGAGAAATCTCATCTACAAGAAATAATAATCCAATAAAGGAAATACAATGCAAGCAAACCCCAATAGAGAACATGAAAATGTTATGTTGTGGTCCACATTTCACATCCCTCTCTCTGGATGTATATGGCTTTCTTCACTGAACAATTGGAATTGGTTTGAAGCATTTCATTGTTGAAGAGAGTCATGTCTATTAGAACTGATCCTCATATAGTATTGTTTTTGCCGTGTATAATGATCTCCTGGTTCTGCTCATTTCACTCAGCATCAGTTCATGCAAGTCTCTCCAGGCCTCTCTGAAATCGTCCTGCTGGTCGTTTCTTACAGAGCAATAATATTCCATAATATTCATATACCATAATTCTTCAGCCACTCTCCAATTGATGGGCATCCATTCAGTTTCCAGTTTCTAGCCACTACAAAAAGAGCTGCCACAAACATTCTTGCACATGTGGGGCCCTTTCCTTCTTTTATGATTTCTTTGGGATATAAGCCCAATAGAAACACTGCTGGGTTAAAGGGTATGCATAGTTTGATAACTTTGTGAGCATAGCTCCAAATTGCTCTCCAGAATGGTTGGATCCATTCACAGCTCCACCAACAATGCATCAGTGTCCCAGTCTTCCCACATCCCCTCCAACTTTCATCATTATCTTTTCCTGTCATTTTAACCTATCTGACAGGTGTGTAGTGGTACCTCAGAGTTATCTTAATTTGTATTTCTCTGATCAATAGTGATTTGGAGCACCTTTTCATATGACTACAAATATTTTAATTTCCTCATCTGAAAATTGTCTGTTCATATCCTTTGACCATTTATCAATTGGAGAATGGCTTGAATTCTTATAAATGTGAGACAATTCTCTATATATCTTAGAGATGAGACCTTTATCAGAACCCTTAAATGTAAAGATGATTTCCCAATTTGATGCTTCCCTCCTAATCTTGTCTGCATTACTTTTGTTTGTACAGAAAATTTTTAACTTCATATAATCAAAATTATCTATCTGGTGTTCAATTAAGAGTTGCAGATCTTCTTTGGACATAAATTTATTCCTTCTCCACAGGTCTGAGAGGTAAACTATCTTCTAATTTGGTTATAATATCACTCTTTATATCTAGATCATGAACATATTTAGATCTCATCTTGGTGTGTGGTATTAGGTGTGGGTCCAGCCTTAACTTCTTCCACACTAGTTTCCAATTATCCCAGCAGTTTTTGCCAAATAGTGAGTACTTATCCCAAAAGCTGGGGTCTTTGGGTTTATCAAACACTAAATTGCTAACGTTATTACCTAGCTAGTCCTGATATCCTATTCTATGCCACTGATCGACTGCTCTATTTCTCAGCCAGTACTAAATGGTTTTGATGACCGCTGCTTTATACTATAGTTTTATATCTGGTACAGCAAGGCCACCTTCATCTGTCTTTTTTTTTTCATTAATTCCCTTGAAATCCTTGACCTTTTGTTCTTCCAAATGAACTTTGCTACTATTTTTTCTAGATCTGTAAAATAATTTCTTGGGAGTTTGTTTGTTATGGTACTAAATAAGTAAATTAGTTTGGGTAGTATTGTCATTTTTTATTATATTTGCTCAGCCTACCCAACCCTGCATTCCTGGTATAAATCCTACTTGGTCAAGATGTATTATTCTGGAGATAACTTTCTGTAATCTCATTGCTAAAATGTTATTTAAAAATTTTGCATCAATATCCATTAGGGAAATGGGTCTATAGTTTTCTTTCTCTGTTTTTACCCTACCTGGTTTAGCTATCAGCACCATATCGGTCTCATAGAAGGAATTTGGTAGTATACCTTCTGTCCCTATTTTTTCAAATAGTTTGTATAGTATTGGAATTAATTGTTCTTTGAATGTTTAGTAGAATTCACATGTAAAACCATCTGGCCCTGGAGATTTTTTCTTAAGGAGTTGATTAATAGCTTGTTCTATTTTTTTTTCTAAAATGGGGCTATTTAAATAATTTATTTCCTCTCCTGTTAACATGGGCAATCTATATTTTTGTAGATATTCCTCCATTTCATTTAGATTATCAAATTTATTGGCATAAAGTTGGGCAAAGAAACTCCTAATTATTACTCTAATTTCCTCTTCACTAGAGGAAAGTTCTCCTTTATCATTTTTGAGACTAACATTTTGATTTTCTTTTTTCCTTTTTCTGATCAAATTAACTAAAGGCTTATCTATTTTGTTGTTTTTTTAATAAAACCAACTCTTAGTTTTATTTATTAATTCAATAGTTTTCTTATTTTCAATTTTATTAATCTCCCCTTTTATTTTCAGAATTTCCAATTTGGTATTTAATTGAGGGTTTTTAGTTTGCTCTTTTTCTAGTTTTTTTAATTGTAACCCGAATTCATTGATCTTCTCTTTCTCTATTTTATGCAAATAAGCATCTAGAGATATAAAGTTACCCCTTATAACCGTTTTGGCCGTATCCCACAAATTTTGGTATGTTGTCTCATTATTGTCGTTGTCCTGGATGAAATTATCGATTGTGTCTATAATTTGCTCTTTCACCCATTCATTCTTCAGGATTAGATTATTTAATTTCCAATTAACTTGTGGTCTATTTTCTCCTGGCCTTATATTACAAGTGAGTTTTATTGCATCATGATCTGAAAAAGATACATTTACTATTTCTGCTTTTCTGCATTTGATTTTGAGGTTTTAATGCCCTAACATGATCAATTTTCGTATAAGTTCCGTGAACCCCTGAGAAAAAAGTATACTCCCTTCTATCACCATTTAATTTCCTCCAGAGATATGTTATACCTAACTTATGTAACATTTTGTTTATCTCCCTAACTTCTTTCTTATTTATTTTGTGGTTTGATTTATCTAATTCTGAGAGAGTAAGATTGAGATCCCCCACTAGTATAGTTGTAGTGTCTATTTCTCCTTGCATCTCTATTAGTTTCTCCTCTAGCAATTTGGATGCTATACCACTTCGTGCATATATGTTTAGTATCGATACTGCTTCATTGTCTATGGTACCCTTTAGTAAAATATAGTTTCCTTCCTTATCTCTTTTAATTAGATTTATTTTTTGCTTTTACTTGATGTGAGATAAGGATTGCTACCCCTGCTTTTTTTTGTTCACTTGAAGCATAAAAGATTCTGCTCCAGCCCTTTACCTTCACTCTGTATGTATCTCTATGCTTTAAATGTGTTTCTTGTAAACAACATATTGTAGGATTCTGGCTTTTAATCCAGTCCGCTATCCATTTCTGTTTTATGGGAGAGTTCATCCCATTCACATTCACACTTAAAATGACTGTATCTGTATTTCCTGCCATCTTATTTACCCAAAGTTATATTTTTCTCTTCCCTTTCCCCTTCCTCCCTTCCCCCCTCCCCAGTATTTTGTTTGTGATGACCACCTCCCTCCAACAGTCCTCCCCCTTTAAAACCCTTCCTCTTCTCCACACCTTTCCCCTAATCCCTCTATTAATTTAGCCCTTTCTTTTCCTCCTTTCCCTCCTACTTCCCTATACAGAGGGCCAAGTTTTTCCCTGAAATCAAATGTGTCTGATATGCTCTTTTAGAGCCCAATCTAATGAGAGTAAGATTTACACAATACTCATCACCCTCCCTTCTTTCCCTCAATTATATTAGATTTTCTATGTCTGTTCATGAGACTGCCTTATTTTACCTCCTTTTTTTTACTTTATTTTACCTCCTTTCCCCTCCTCCCTTTTTTTACAGTATGATATACCTTCCACCTCTAATTTCTTTCCGATTATTATCAAAGTAAAATCAAATTATACCCCCATTCTTCAAGGATACCCCTAGTAGAGATATAGTTCTCGAGAGTTCTTTCCTTTTTACCTTTTTACACTTCTCTAGAGTTCTGTCTTTGGAGGTCAAATTTTTTGTTTAGATCTGGTCTTTTCATTAGAAATAGGTGAAATTCTCCTGTATCATTGAATGACCATCTTCTTTCCTGGAAGATGATGCTCATTCTAGCTGGATAGCTTATTCTTGGCTGTAATCCAAGTTCTTTTGCCTTTTGGAATATCTGATTCCCGGCCCTTCGATCCTTCAATGTGGAAGCTGACAGATCCTGTGTAATTCTAATGACAGTTCCTCGGTATTTGAACTGTTTTTTTCTAGCAGCTTGTAATATCTTTTCCTTGGTGCGATAGTCCTGAAATTTGGCCACGATATTCCTTGGAGTTTTAATTTTGGGGTCTCTTTCAGGAGGTGATCGGTGAATTCTTTCAATGCCAACTTTGCCTTCTGATTCTAAAACATCAGGGCAATTCTCTTTCATGATTTCCTGGAAGATAGCATCAAGGTTCTTTTTTTCATTGTGAGTTTCAGGGTGTCCAATAATTCTTAGATTGTCTCTCCTGGATCTGTTTTCCAAGTCAGTTGTTTTTCCTAGGAGATATTTCATATTTTCTTCTATTTTTCATTTTTTTTTTGTTTTTGTTTGACTGATTCTTGAAGTCTTATTGAGTCATTCATTTCAATTTGTTAAATTTTAATTTTTAAGGTATTATTTCCTTCAGTTTTCTTTTTTAGCTGCTTTTTTCTTCTTGAATGAATGTGCCAACTCCTGGTAATAAATCATTTAACCAACAAAGAACATTTATTAAATGTTTACCATGCAGGACACACTGGTTTTGTGGCTAGAGATGTAAAGACAGAAATTATACAATATCTTCCCTCAAATAATTTTTAACAATTTCAAGGATAATTACCTTTTTTTTATTAAAGCTTTTTATTTGCAAAACATATGTATGGGTAGTTCTTCAACATTGACCCTTACAAAGCTTTCCCTTAAAATTTTTTCCCTCCTAGTCCCCTCCCCTCCCCTGGATGGCAGGAAGTCCACTACATGTTAATTATGTCAAAATATTCAAGGATAATTATCAACCTTAATTAGCAATTTGGGGATCAGGGGGAAGAAATGCAAAATAAAATGCACCTTTGTGTCAACTTGATAATTTATAGCATGAAAAATGCAATATTTAAATCAAAATGAATATAAATGGCCACAAATGTGGAAGATTTTGCAACTAGGTGAATAATGTATTAGACCTGAAGTTAGGGAAATTATTTTTCCTGAATTCAAATCTGGCCTCAGACACTTAATAGCTGTGTGACTTTGGTCAAGTAACCCTTTTGGTCCCAGTCCCACATCTATAGAATGAACTGGAAAAGGAAATACAAAGCACTCTAGTATCTTTGCCAAGAAAATCCCATATGAGCTTGCATAATGTTGGAAGAGAACTGAAAGACTGAATAATAAAAAAGAACAAAAAGAAAAATGACAGCTTCTATTTACAATGTTGAAGGAATAATAGTATTTATTTTTCCTATATTCTAAATTTCACAATTTCATAGCATTAGAGACCACTCTGTCTCTGTCTCTGTGTCTCTTTGTGTGTCTGTGTCCTTCTGTCTGTATGTCTGCCTCTCTCTCTCCCCCTGCCATATCTTACTAAGCTGAAGATCTTAGGTTTCCATAAGTATCTAATAGAAAACAAACAACATAAGACTAGGAAAAGGAAATTAGAATTAGAGGCAAATATCATGTAATTTTAATGATAGTGGCTAAGTTTGATCAGGGAAAGAAATTAAAAAAAACTTGCCCCATTTTCTTGATTAGGTAAGAAATTATGGCTTAAGAAATACTACATTTACTCTCAGATACAATCACTGTGACAATTTATTTAGTTCAAATACTTTCCTTTGACAGAAGTAGAAGCTTGCTAGGAGAGAATTTGGAGTGGTATATATCTTGAAATGAATGTGTTTAAAAACAAAAGACATAAATAATTTAAAATATTATTATTTTTGTTATTAATATTTTAAAGAAAAGATTGCTGGAAAGGAAGTTTTTGACCTTGAAGAGTGTATGATTATTTCTATGTAAATATAAAAGCTGGCAAATTTGGCCTTAAATATCAGTCATTCCATTCACATGAATAATTCTTTAAAACAATAAGTCTATTTCAAGAGATGAAACAAAATCAGCCATTCTCATGGCTCTTTGAAAATTAGGGAGAATATAAAAGATCTAATTGTGTGCCATTTGGGGGGGAGGAGTGGTGAGATTCTACAGATTATTCAGAGGCAACTTTTATTTGTATTTTTCTGGGGAGAATGAATTTCTTGTATTTGTCTTAAATCCTTTAAATGTGAATAGAAGGAATGATTATCATAATAATTTTTAAACAATAGCAACTTCATATTCACTGATGTCCATGCAAGAAATTTCAATTTTATATGCTTTGACTTTATTTTTATAACTATCTAAGAAGAGAGATTTGCTCTTTCCTCTATTTGCTTGGCAAGTTGTTTTGTAAAGAAATCCAGAGTAGCAATCAGTAGACAGTTATAGTCACATATTTGTCACAAATTATTCAATCTTTACTCTTTCTCAACCTCATTTTTATTAACTGTAAAAGTGAGGAATGGGTGTCAAAGTTCCTTTCCAGTTTTTGTGGCCTGGAAATCTCATAGATATAACCAATATACCCACCATGGATGAGGGCTTCTCTTCTCTATGTACCAAAGTCTCATGATTCTGAAACCTTTTAATTTTGACAATCCTGTATGTTGCCAGAATATACTTAATAAAGTGCAGTCTTAACAAATATTTATTCTGAAAAAGGAAAATGTGAATTGATAAGTGCATGGAATTTTTATAAAAGGAATAATTATCATATTAAGTATTCTGTTGTCTTTTAGACAAATGTAATGAGACTAATGAGCATCCATTCCCAAAATCATGAGCAAAAGTCATTTTTCCATATATTTGAAGACTTGGCAAGCTTCCTCCCAGGTGAGTGAATTGATTGGACTCTTTTCAATCCCCTGTTCAATTCATTCTCCAACAGTTTCTTCAATGGTTACTAATGATGAAAAACTTTAATTGGCTGCCAAGCCAAAAGTGAGTATAAATTCATAAAAGTTTGAGCAGACAACCCCTAATTCTTGACCCTGACCACTCCCAAGTAAAGAAGGAAACATGCTATAGGATTCTTGGTGGGAAGAGGAACTAGAGAATATTAATTGGTTGTTTTGGGGAAGATGGTAACTAGTTAAAAGGTATTTTGGATATCAGTATATGGGGGATTATTAGTAATTAATATTACAGCAAATCATTGACCCTTGAACATTACCATTAAAAAAAGAAGTGATTTACCAGTTTTGAAGTATTTGACTAAAAATTGAAGTGAGATCTGGGAAAAAAATTCCAAAATATACTTATCACATACTTACTTTTTTATAGAAACATAAGTTTATCATTTTAATATTAAATCAAAAATGCACTGGAATGGCAGAGAAGAAATAAAAAAGGCACAACAATAGGGATAAAATTCATAAGGGGAGAGAAAAAGAAAGGAAACACTGGGGACTCAAGATGACGCTGGGATTTGGAATTTAATTACCTCTTTGAAGATAGGCCAGAACAAAGAAATACTTGGAATTCTTTTGAAACTCTCACTGGATTGTTTAAGAGTATCAATTTAGGGAAGAAAGAAAAGGAAAGAGGATTTAATATATTTTCCACAAAAAGGTGTGATTGTGTATGTCTTTGCATATGCTTGCATGTGCATGTATTCTGATAGGATGGCAAATGACTTTCATCTGAAATTCTTTCTAAATTAGTGGGAGTGAGATATCAGTTTGGAGCAGATACTTTTAGCTGGAGAACATGAAAAGGAGAACCATCACTGTGGTGAAAGCTAATGTGATATAAGGATCAGATGAAGAAACTAGAGATATTCCTGAGGAAGAAAAAATGATGCAAGAATGGCAGAATAGTTATTTTCAAGTCTTTGAAGGATATAAAATGGGAAGATTTTGTGCTTTTTTTTTTTCCTATTTGACTTCAAGGGAGAAAAAAAATGCGTACAAGATATAGAAGCTTGACCAGGTCACCTTCTACCTCAATGAATTCCTGGGATTTCACCTTATCTTTAGATTCAAAAGTTAGTTCCTCTGGCATTTAAAACACTTTGCAATGTAGCCCCTCCTCCATTTCTACTCTTCTTACATTTTACTTATGAACAAATATTCTACAGTTAAAATTGGTCATTGCTTTTTTCCAAGGTGATACTCTTAAATGTGCAAAGTTCAATTCATGTTCAATTCCAAACATCCCCCTTGTGATATAATTAATCCTCTCTCAAAATGAAGGATGAACAATTGCATCAGGTAAGCGAGAGCAAATATATGTATTTTTGAAATCCTATTCACTTAATTATTAAAACTGAGGGACAGTAGGTTTTCCCAATCTGACTCTTCTTTTTCACCTAACATAGATTTGCTAAGCACCTACTATGTGCACCATACTATAGAATACACTCTGAGAAATACAAAAAATAAACAATATTTTCCTTTCTCAAGGGACTAGACTCTCTTGAGGAAGATGTCAATCA
Source organism: Myrmecobius fasciatus (assembly GCA_023553655.1). Classification (NCBI taxonomy): domain Eukaryota; kingdom Metazoa; phylum Chordata; class Mammalia; order Dasyuromorphia; family Myrmecobiidae; genus Myrmecobius; species Myrmecobius fasciatus. The sequence goes on along the minus strand of JAJPUD010015524.1, from coordinate 23,528 downwards.
CACACACATACACACAATGTTAATACAATAATGCAATACACTACATAATTAAGTGCCAAAAAAGCTTTGCAGAAAATATATGCAATTTAGAAAAAGAATGGCTAATACGACATTGTGAAAAAGCTTTATACAAAAAGTGAGACTCAGTATTGATAATAATTGCTTATACTTATAATGTCTTTTGAGCTTATTAACTAATTTTGCAACTAATACTGCTTTTGTTCCCCCAACATCCAGATGTGGTAAGCATGGCAAGCATTATTATACTTTTTAAAAAAAAAAAACTTAGGGAGTAAGGTTCAGAAAACTTCCAGAAAGTTCTCAAATTTCCCGGATTTATGTGGCAGAGCCAGGAAAAGAATTAGAGTTTTCTGATTTCCAAGTCTGAATCTAGTTTCCCATCTATTCCTAATGTTGTTTGTCCTTAATGCTCAAAGAGGGTCAAAATATCAAAAGAGTAGGATCAATCTTTAGTGTGTCTATGATTGATCATCACAATATAAGCTCTGAAAGCTCTATCATAGGTTGGATACAAATAGATCTAATGACTGGGGGGAGATGTCTCTAAATTTACTGACCTGACATTTCTTTTGAGCTACTGCAATTTTAGTTTTTTTTATCTAGAGTACAGTGCCTTCTTTGATGTAGGCAAGCCATTCTGGATGATCTTCTGCCATTTTCTCCCATATCCCACAATTGGTTCAAAAGTTCTTCAGAAATATCTTCTCTGTGCCCTTGTATTGCTTCTTCTGAACACCACGTGGGTACCTGCGTTGTGTAAGTTCCCATTAAAATTGTCTTTTAGATAAACATTAATTCCTGATTTGTACAGCATCAACTGACCATTGGACTTGCACTCTCTAGCAGAGTTTGATTGCTTCATTTTACCTTAAGACAAGATCTCATTGTCCATTCATTACCTTTTCTATACCAGATGATATCCATAATCTTCCTAAAATAATTCAAATGGAAATGAGTGAGTTTA
>JAJPUD010015524.1:0-16739 GCA_023553655.1 Myrmecobius fasciatus | reverse complement strand
GAGGACCTCACTCGGAAACCAGTTTTAAAGTTTACTTTGTCTGGGTTGGGGGAATGTCGGAGGGAGTTCACAGAGAAAGCTGTTCGCAGTTCGCCATCTTGGCTCCGCCCCTATCCAATTCTATCTTTTTAATTTAAAACTATAGTGAATTACTTCTGCCCTAGTTAAAGACAATTAGGAGGGGTTGTGTCTATACCTTCCTTCCTTCAAAGAGCTAGAAGGTTTTGTTGGATATGCTACTTATACCAAAGGTGGATGAGCTGAGAAAGCATCCAAACTGAGAAGTCATATGTTCACCTCATGGAGGCAAATAAAAAGTTTGCTTTTCTTATGAACCTTTATGATTCATGGACCTCTGTTTCATGGACTATTTGGTCATCTTTCCTTGCAGCAGCCCTGAAAATCATGAAGATGAATAGAAATTATTTGAACACATTTGCCACTGAGAATAAAGAAATGGAGAAATTCCATGAAAAAACTTAAGAGCCTAACAACCAAGTAACTGGATACTCAGTTACTTCAATGCAAAGACATACATTGATTAAAAAAAAAAAAAAAGTGGAAAAAAATACATTGATCCATGGTGGTCAAGATTAAGACATTGAAAAAAAAACTTAAAGACTTGTAGAATCTTCAGTCTCTCTCTCTCTCTCTCTCTCTCTCTCTCTCTCTCTCTCTCTCTCTCTCTCTCTCTCTCTCTCTCTCTCTATATATATATATATATATATTAGTTTAGGGGAAAATGGAAAAACGTTAGAAATGGTGAGCACCAAAAGAATATCATAAACAGTAACAATATCTGTTTTAAGAAGAAATATTTGCTGCTAGTAAAAAAATGTCATTTTACAATCAGAATAAAATTCACTGACATTGTTACTGTATCTTAAGGTCTGCAAGAGCACTTGAGTGTAGGGTTTACTTTTCATAGCAATTAAATACATTGGATGATATTATGAAGAATATGGATCAGATCTAGGGCATAAAATATTAGGAAATTTCTTATGTTTTAGCTTCAGAGAGCTCTTATGTGGACCTTTGCTATGGAATGAGGGGTCTGAGGGCAGGGGGCAGGAGATGTTGGCAAGAGAAGTTCTCATTAGGGTATTTCACTCTTGCCTGATTTTAATGCAACCTTATTTCTCTCACTTCTTAAGCTACGGCAAAATGGGGAAAAAGTCCAATTATCTGCAGGCCTTCAATGATGGTGATCCATTACTGCTGCTCTTTTTGCAAGTCTCCCTCCTCCAGTTCCTGTTATCCTTCACAGGATGGTGAGCCTCTTTATTTGTCAGGGTGCCTTAAATTAAGTAGGTAAGGGATCTTAGTTGGAACAGTTGGTTAAGTGACAGTTTCCTTTATCTTTTTAAATGCATAAAAGAGATTTCAGATGCTTTCTACAGGCTTTGAGATATCTGATAATTCAGTAATTAAGGTTAAGAAACAAATTTTAAAAAGATTTCTTGTTCATATTGGTCAGCTTCTACTAGTGTGCCCAAGAAGGGTCTCTCTAACTTGTTTAATATATTCTTTGATGATGTTGGGTATCCGTTTCTGTGAGTCATTTCTTGGTGACATTTCTGCCCCAAATCTCAGTAATAAGGAGTTTTTAAAATGAAGCTTTTCAATATATCTCCTCACCTCAAAGGATATTTGATCACATCTAACAGTTCACAAAAAAGATGCAGTTCTTCAAAGGTGTTATGCTTTATATAGGCATAAACTACAAACCTGTAGTCTCTTGAGAAGGAGAATCATATTTATCTAAGTTGGAGTATTAGCCTTGACATCATATGACAATATTGCCTAAAAAATCCAAATTCAAAAAAAGAATGATGGAAAGAACAAGCTACCTTGATAATGGGGCAATTTATTCCTAGATGTAATATATACTATAGACACTCGGGCAATTCATGGAGGTCATAGGAGATATATCTTGGGGGACTAAAGGGCTCTGACATGGCAGGGCTTTCCTGGGAATTTGGGAGGAAAGGTAGGAAGGCAGAGAGCTTCAGAGAAACACCTTTGCTGCACTATCACAGTGGCAAAGGCAATGTGACAACCAGAAGCTGCCTAGTTTAACTAATTAAGCTAATTCACTGCAAAAAAACCAAATGACACATGGTAGATGTATAACCTTGGGCAAGCCACATAAGTATCCAGTAATGAATACTATAAGTCACAAAGACTGTACCAATCTACTTAGATAGAAGTCTAATCATCTAAGAGTTTTGTATAACAATGTATGGGTATAAAATACACACATAATATAGACAGGGTTTATTGGAAGGGAAATAAAAAAATTAAATAAAAAAATACAAACATATATGTATAAATGCATGTGCTTATGTATGTATATTAATGTGTACATGAGAGGTTATATCATACATGGTGCATGTTATTTTATGTGTGTATATGCATGATATATGTATATATCTACACATGTATACACATATACATCACTATTCATTGGTAACATCCGATGGACAAAAAAGGAAACATTAATGTCCAAAACCTAATGATTATATTAAATAATATAAGTATGATAAATGTAAGATAACATTTTCAGAATCCTAGAAAGAACTTTGGGGTGGATGTGGAAAAAGAAATATCTACCAGAATCATTTGCCATATATGAACTAAGCTTCTACTACTTTTTCATAAAATATATTTAAATTATGTCCAAAATTTAACTGGTCCAAAAGCTAGCAGTATTGAGATGATTTCCTATGCTTTAAACTAAAAAGTCTACAAGGAATATTAGCTATCTTTATTATGACAATCATGGGCAACTCATAGAAATGGGAGCTACAGTTGTATGAAACAATGTGTGCTTTTCTCACTACATATATCCTTGTTAAATAATCTTAACTTAGTAAAACTAAGTAAAGTTCTCTTTACCCAGAGTTGAATGATTTATGAATGTTTCTTTTCTTTTTATATCAAAACCACCAAGTACCCTGAATCAGGATTCATCAACCAGAATTACTTACTTTTCAATTCTAATTATTAAATCAAAGATTTTTAATATACACTGGAAGCAATTGTTTCTAAATAATGAGGCCAGGAGGTTTTGTATACCAGCTGATAAAGGTGCCTTTAATATTCATGAATCAATTTTTCCTTCAGTCTTCAGGCAAATGTCACCAACTTTGTCAAAACTTTCCTGTAATCCCATCCCCAGAGAAGTAAATAAGGTATTTCTAACTTTTCTGGAGTACTTTGGTAGGCTCTTTCCATTACTAACACTACTAGTTGACTTGAATTATCTTTATTGATTTTCTAATAGACACAGATACCCCAGACTAATCCCATCATTTTGTAGTTGAAGCAACCTAAGTTTAAGGAGTTCAAGTGGCTTCTACAATGCCATACTAGAAGTACAGAGTTGTGATTTGATCTGGGTCTTCTAGCCTCAGAAGAAACCTAGTTCAATTCTTTGAGTCATCAATATGGAAACTGATTTTGAACAGAAAATAAATTTATGTAAAAGTTAAATGTGAAGGGTGGAATTCTAGTATGCATGAGAGGAAAGATATAACCAGCTGTGACTTTCAGAACTAGAATAATGTCTATCAGCAATGTTTGTATAAAATAAGTGTGCCCTAGAGGTCTTTGTTCAAGAGGAGACAAAAGATCTTAAGGAGTTTTACCTTCCTGGATTTCTAGGAGATTTTTTTTTTAAAGAATAGAAAATAATGAAATTATAGAATCATTCAATTGGAAAGCATATGAATAATCATTTATCCAAACCACATCAGAAAGAAAACATCTGTAATTCAACACACTTCACAGGTGTTAATCCAGTCTTGAAGATTTTTAGGAAGAAAATTGTAATTCCTAAAAATAGAAGTGTAGTTAAGTGCATTTTAAGCTCTTTTGACAAGAGTCCAATCAAAGAAAGGCAAATATAATCATCCTAATATTAACTAAATTATTTTTTCTTTGTGTTTGGGAAAAAAGGCATATATATAGAATAAATATAAGAATTTAATACAAAAAATAATATTGGTTGGCAAAGTGAAAAATCAAATACATCACAAAAAGCCAAGTCATTGGGATAAATATACAGAATTTGATTTAGGAGCAATATGAAGCCTTATTTATGGAGTCTAAAATCAACTTCACTAGTTTAAGAAATAATTGTTTGACAATTTGGAGAAAATGTTCAATAGGTTTAAGTCGAATAAAAGTTCGTTATGCATGAATTGTCATGATATGGATGCTAATAATTAGAAATGATGTCAATACTACTTTAAGAAAATCATAGTATGGAAGAATAAGGTTATAATGACATTTTTGTTTGCCCCAAAATTATAGTTGAAATGCTGCGTTCAATTGTGGGCATAAAAGTTTAGGAAGGACATAAGTGAATGGAAAGAATTCAGACCTTCTGGAGGTACCAAGATCACATCACATGCGGTTCAGTTGAAATAATTTGAGGTATTTTTCTGGAAAAGTGTAGATTCAAGCCAAATATGAAAAATGTCTTCAAGTATTTGAACATTTGTCATTTACAAGATAAATTGGATTTATTCTTCTTAGCCAAGAGTGTGGAACAAAGATATAAATACAGAAAAGATGTCACAATAAATGATGAAAAAATTAAAAAGTCTATCTTAAGGGGTTCTCACTTATAGGAGATATTGAAATAAAAGCCTGGTTCACTGTTTTTCAGATATGTTATAGAGGAGAGAACCACTTAAAGTTAAGAGTAGATGGCCTCTCATCTATTTCTATTTCCTAATCATTTTATTCTTAATTATTGAATTCCTTTTAAATATAACTATAGCCATTGAAGTTCACAGGATATCAATTCTTTTTTTTTTCATTAATGAATTGGTCATAATTAGCTTGCATATATCTCATCTGCAGAGTTTCAGGGACATTTTTAAAGAGACTGGAGGGATTCTCTAATACCATCCTCTCAAGCTTCATTTTGTGCCCTTCCTCCCAGGATAATCACTTGGTTATTGTTTTGCCAGTCAATCTTAAGTAACTTATGAAAATGTTTATCTGCTAAGGTATATATTAAGAACAGTTGATACAAAGCATTCCCCAAAATTCTGGGAAACATTTCTGCAAAAACATAAAGTTTAAAATATTCATGGAAAGTTTATTCATACTCAACCAAGCAATGTAATAAAGAAGTAACTCACCGATATTTCTTTTAAAAATACTTATTTTTTCAGATTCCTCTTTTTAAAATTTAGAATTTTAAATTCTCTCCAATTCTTACACACATTTCTTCTTACTCACTAAGAAAACAATAATATGATATTAATTATACATGGGAAATCATGCAAAACATATTTCCATATAAAATATGTCACAAAAAGCAAGAAAATGGAGAAAATTATATTTCAATTTCCTTTTGGAGTTCATCGGTTCTCTTTTTGGAGATACACAGTATTTTTTTCATGATGAATCCTCTGGAATTGACTTGAATCTTTGTATTGATATAAGTTACTATATCTTTCACAGCTGGTGAATATTACTATTGCTGTTACTATCTACATTGATCTGTTTCTGCTCACTTCACTTTGCATCAGTTCATAAAGGTCTTAGTTTTATTTTTTCCCATGAAACTATGCATGTTAATAATTTCTTATAACATAATACTACTTTGTCACAATCTAATGACACAAGTTATTCAGACATTCCCCAAGTGTTTGATATCTTATTGATTTCCATTTTTCTCATCACCAGACAAAAAGGAGCTTTACACACTTTTGTACATAGAGATCTTTCCCTCTCTTTTCCCTTAATTTCTATGGAATACAGTCTTAGTAGTGGTATTTCTGGGTCAAAGGGTATGCTCAATATTACATTTGGGGGACTTAGTTACACTTTGTTGTCCAGAATTGTTGAAGCAGTTCACAACTCTACCAACTGAACATTAATATTCTTCTTTTCCTTCATTCTTTCTGGCATTTGTCATTTTTGATAGGTGTGAAACGGTTCTTAGAGTTGTTTTAATCCACATTTTTCTTATCAATAGCAATTTAGAGCATTTTTATGACCATAGTTTTGATTTCATTTTCTGAACACTGCCTGTTCATATCCTTTGGTTATTTATCAATTTAGGGAATAGTTCTTTAATTTAATATAAATTTAACTAGTTCCTTATACATTTGACAAATTTTGCTTTCATCAGAGATATTTACTAATAAAAGTACTAAATGTGAAGGACAAACTAAATGAATAAAAAAATCAATAACATTAATAGAAAATTTTCTCTATTCCAACAAAATATATTAACCTTGAAGACAGAATAGTTAGAGACAAACTAAAATATACATCTAGAATTAGGACATAAGTAAAACAAGATAAAAAATTAGAACAAGATAATACAAGAAATATAAGGAAACTAGCTACAACTTTTGAACAAAGGAAACTAAATATCAACTGTGAGAAAACCAAACCCAAAATATCACAAAGTAATTACAAATACAATTTAAAGAGAAAAAGAAAACAAGAGTGAAAACTCCAAGACACAAGTGACCAAATTTAAGAATTCAACTCAGAAGGAACTAATTCTTTAAGTGACCAGGGAAAAGATTTTCAAGTACAAATGTTTCAAATAACAATAAAAACTTCACAAAAAAAACACCCTTCCACAAAACAATCTTCCAGTAATAATATGACAATTACCACTCAGTATTCTGACTTAAGAAGGAAGTAAAAAAAAAACATTTTTACTTGTCTTCTATGTGCCATACACTGTGTTAAATACATGATTAATATCTCATTTGAACCTCTCAATGTTCCTGAGAAGTAGCTACTATTATGATAGAAGAAGAAACAGATAGAAATTAAATTACTTTCCTAAGTTTAGAGAGATAGTAAATGTAAAAATGTATTTTAAATTTTCTCTTCCTGAGTCCATTTCAGCATCATAATTATTTTGTTCCTTTCTGGGTGTTATGTTTTAGGATAGTCATCGATAAACTAGAAATTGTCTAAAGAATTCAATATGATGCATGATCTAAAGTACTTGTTGGGTAAATTAAATAAACTGGGACTTTTTAATCTTTATATATATATATACATATATATGTATATATATAATGGGATAGGTTGGGTAAAATAACTTTATAGAAATTATCTGGCTTATTGTTTGACACTACACGACACAAGAGAGGTCAAAATGTTATAGATGCAATAAGACAAATTTCTAATTTATATCAGGAAATTCTAACATTGAAAGCTCTTCCAAAGTGGGATGAGTGAGGTATTTTGAGAATTAAGGAATTCTGTTTTTTTGTTTTCTTAATCTTTATAACATAGGCAAGTTAAGTTAATTGTCAGGTATGGCAAAAAAGGCATTTATTTTTGCTTATATGTTGACCTAGGGAGACTTTGAATTCCCTTCCAATATGAATTAATGATGCTATGATTGTTGGATCTTCCAGAGTATAATCTATGGCTCTAAACTCTCATCTGAGTAGGTGAAATCTGAGAATTTCTCCAAAAGGAAGACGTTATCATTCACTTGCTATGTTTTCATGTACAGCTTATTATTAGAAGTCGTTTAGATATTATATTGTTTAGTTACTTAGGTGGACATCAAGATTCTTGATCACCTTGTGTAATACCTCTCCTCAAGATACTTTCTCCACATAATCAGGACTTTCTATTCAATCTCTAGAAGGCTACATTATAGATGTTCTAAAGTAGTGATGCAAAATATCCCTCCTCTGTTAGAAAACTAGATTCTAGCATTAAAGAAAAGGGCAAAGGTTCTCCTTTTTCTAAGAGGCAGGATTTTAAAGAGCATTTTTTTAAACTTCCTCGTTAGGTCTTGTGACAAATATATGTTAGATTTTCTCATCTCTTTTACAAATATTTCCTATTGCACTCTTCCCATAATTGTTGTTATCACTCATCCCCCGCTTGCATTTTAAGTTTCTAATATTAGCTAAGAAAGGAAAAAATTTACAGCTGAAGACCTGAGCTCCAGGACTTTCTCTTTCACTCCCTTTGGAAAAGCATAATCATTTAATTTTGTGATTTTGACAGTCATTAGAAACCCTTGAAATGAAAGGAGGGCAATAAAGATTCTTTCCAATCCTCCTCACCCAGTTTGTAATGGGGAAAAAAAAAGACAAAAATGGCACACACACACACACATAATTTAAAAGGCTGACAATGAAACTTCAGCAAATCTTTATATTTTCTTTCACATGACTTTATATTATATGAATGGATTATTTTATTTTTATATTTTATCAATCTCTCTATAAAAAAACAATTAGAGCTTTCTACTGGAGATTTTTTGTTAGGTTTATTTAATTTAATATATTTTTTCCTATAATTACATTTAAAACAATTCTTTACATTTGTTCTTAAAACTTTTTGAGTTCCAAATTCTCTCCTTCTTACCTCCTCAAAGAGAAGACACATAATGCAAAACATTTCCATAAAAATAATTTTCCAAAAAAATTGATCTTCTCCCAACCCTCCACCCCCCCAAAAAAATCTACAAGAAAAATAAAGCTTAAAAATGTGCCTCAATCTGTGTTCAAACACAGGTTTTGTTTGTCTTTGTGTATGGATAACATTTTTTTATCATGTCATTTATTCTGGATCATCATATTAATGAGAATATAAAAGTCATTTACAGAAGATCATTCTACACCATTGCTATTACTTTGCAAACAGTACAATTCACTTTGCTTGAGCTAAAGGAGGACTTTTTAGATTTTTTTTCCTCAAAGCATCCTGTTCATCATTTGTTATAAAACAATCGTATTTCATCATAATTATATAATTTATTCAACCATTTCCCAATGATGGTAATCCCCATGATTTCCTCTTCTTTGCCCCCAGGGAATAAAACCTTCTCTCTCTCTCTCTCTCTCTCTCTCTATATATATATATATATATATATATATATATATATATATATACACACATATATGTGTGTGTGTGTGTGTATTTACAAATAGTTCTCTTCAGTTTTTGTTTTTATCTTTTTTTGTGATAAAGATCTATTACTGGTATTGTGATAAAGGGATATTTATGGTATTATAACTCATTGGGCATAGCTCCAAATTGCTCTGCAGAATAGTTGAACATGTTCACAATTCTACCAACATTGCATTAATGTTTCATTTTCCACATATTCCCTGCAAAATTTGTCATTTTCCATTTCTGGTCCATTAGCCAATCTAATACATATGAGGTGGTATCTCAGAATTGTTTTAATTTGCATTTCTCCAATAATAGGATTCAAAGTATTTTTTTTTCCATATGGCTATAAATAGCTTGGTTAATTCATCTGAAAACTGTTCATATGTTTTGATCATTTGTCAACTGGGGAATGGCTCTTATTTTTTTTTAATTTTATAAATTTGACAATTTTTTATACATTTTAAAAATGAAGCCTTCATCAAAGAAACTTGCTTCAAAATTCTTTTCACAATTGAAAATTACTATTTAAAAAATCATCAATTTCTTTAACCATCCCTTCTTTTATTCTTTCCTTTCTCCCTCCTTCTCTTATTTTTTCTTGCCACTTATTTTCTTTTTTTCTTTTTTCTTAGCCCATATTTTTTTCTCTTTCTTTCTTCTTCCCTTCCTTCTTTTTTTTTCCTTTTCATATTTATATAAGAACATGGAGGAATATACCATAAAATTCTAGATTTGGGAACAATGGGACCTGAAAAATTGGAAACAAGTGTTTTAATTATGCAGAGGAGGAAACTGTGACCTTGACAGACTAAATGACTTATCCATGGTCAAAAGTTTTGATTGTGGCAGTGACAGTATTTTAATTCCAATAGCAATGCTGTTTCTACTATAACAAAATGAATCATTATTAAGAAATAAATCCCACAGCTCTGGGATGATGTCTACCATAATGCCTAGTAAAATGTCTGGCACATAGGAGAGAGTAAATAAATTTAGATTGTTTTAATGATTCATGAATTGTGGTACTGTCATTATATCCATATCACATATCTGTGATTTATTCCTTACCTATTCCAATCAAACAAGTCTGTGAGAATTCACCTGTATCAAGTTTCTTAAAATGTAGGTAGCAACCCCGCATGGATTCACATAATTCAATGTGGGGATTGCAAAATTATGAGTTATTATCAGTAAATATTTGTTTTCTATACTTATTTTATATACCTATATACCCAGGGTCATGTAAAAATTTCTTGAGCTAACAGGGTATCGAGTGGAAAAAATTTACAAAGCTCTGATCTATATGAAAGAGAAACAGCATAGAATATCAGATTGAGAGGCAGCCTAACAATCAAAAAAATTAAGAATCAAGTCATGTTTCTAACATATTGAATCAGGAACAACTACATTCCACTTAATCATTCAGGTCTGTAGATCCATTTCCAAACTTTTATTAGTAAAAGGGATTTTCTTAGCAGGTAACTTTGCATAACATGTCCAGTTTCTATCCTTATTCCTATCTTTATTGTGATATTCTGACTGTTGTACCCTTGGCTTTCTTTGATGCTTCCCACCTAAAGTATTTCCTAACCACCACATGCAGAGTCTTAATACCTTCCATTTTCTCTTCAAATTATATTTGCTTATCATACTGAATGATGAATAAAATCTAGGTAACCAAAATATAGCATGCCCTTTTGATGTCATAGACTGAAGGTTTTTAATGTTTTTATTCCTAGTTCTTAGCACAGGATTGACTCAATAATTAATATATATATATATATATATATATCAGTATGAATAGAACCCACCAGGCATACTTAATAAGGTCACATGAATTTAAATTGAAAGAAGTTTCTGTTACACTATTCCAATATCTAGTAAACATGCACCCAGTTGGCATTTAATTAGTACTTACCTAGAGTTTTCTGCTTGACAATTCCAGGAGAAACGCCAAGAACAAAATAGGGGTTTATACACATTTGTTTGATCTGACCGAGGCCTTTGATATGTCAGTTGTGAGAATTTGTGCAAAATAATAGCAAGAGTTGTTGCCTGAAAAAGTTAATCAGTATTGTACATCAATTTCATGACAGTGTGCTTACACATGTTCTGGATAATGGACAATGCTCTCACATTTTCACAATACCAAATAGGTGAAACAGGACTGTGAACTTGCTCCTGCATTTTTAACAGATTGTTTTCAGTGATAATGTAAAATACCTTCACCAAAGATGAAAATATCATCGATGTCAACTTTTATGTTGATGCTAAATTACTTAACCTGAAAAGGATACAAGTTAAGGTTAAAACTGAGAGACAGTTGCTGTTTGACTTTTTTTTTTTCAGATGATCATGTACTCAATGCAGCCTCTGAAGCTAAGAAATACAGTATCCATTAATTCTCTGAAGCTTGTTCTAATTTTAGCCTAACAACACCAAGAAAACACAATTTCTCCATCAGGCAGCACTACACCATCCTTACATGGAACTATTACTTAAAACAAATGAAGATATTTTGAATTCAATGGATAAGTTCATTGACCTTAGCATTTTACTTTCCAGAGATATAAACACAGATGAACAGTTTGATATTCACATTGCCAGGGCTAGCTCTGTGTTTGGAACGCTCCAAAGATAAATATGGGAGAGAAGAGGTATAAGTCTACCCAAACATACACTTTTAGAGCTCTTGTGCTGACCTTGTAGTATGCTTGTGGAACCTGGACAGTATACCAGTGCCATGCCAGGAAACTGAATCACTTACATTTGAATTGTCTTAAGATTCTGAAATTCACTTGGAGAGATAAAGTACTGAGCAGTGAAGTTCTTTCCTGAGTTGAATTTTAAAGCTTTCAAACTCTGCTGCCTAGAGCACAAGTTTAATTGGCTGGCCACATTAAATGTTAAACATGGTGGCCTAAAATATTATTTTGCTACAAATTCACACAAGACAAGGACTCACAGAGAAGTCATTAGAAGTTATACAAAGACATTATCAAGGTCTCTGTGAAGAACTCTGAAGTCAATTGTGAGACATGGAAGATATTGACAAAGGAGTACCCAACATATCATTGCCAAATCAAAGAAGATGTTGTGTTCTATGAACAAAGCAGAATTGCAGTAGCTCAAAAGATCTCAAATGATCATAAGTACTATTCAGGCTTGACCTATGATAGAGCCTTCTGAGCTCATATTGGTTTGATCAGTCACAGTTGGACACACTGTTCTTTGGTCCCAACATAGTGATGACATTTTGGTCTTTTACAGGAATGAAAGAGCAACCAAACAGCATCACTATGTGATGGATGGACTTTATCAATCTTTGTCGGACATATATCGGAGAACTTGCAATCTTTAGCTTTTTAATAGCAGCAGGTGCTATTAAAAGAATTGCTTTCATTAATTAACCCCAACAGTTTTCAGGGTAAGTAACAGGTATCTTGACTTCATTGAATATGAAGTCAAATGTGTATTTCCATATACAAAAGATCATTATTTTGATCCATCTATCACATTACTAAAGTACAAATTACAGGAACATCAGATTAATATACATTTAACACTATATTTACAAAGTTTTAGGAAGGTTGTACACATGTGATATGGAAGGAGGGAGATAGACAACAAATGAACTGTATTGCAAATCATCCCACTCATTGTAAAAACTGCCACAATTTCTGAGTTGAATGCAATTGCAGCAGATACATACTGACTGCAGAGAAGGGTGGGAGGCAGCTCATATTAGGCCCTCATAACAGACAGAACAAAAATGATTACAATGCAATAAGGTATTAAATCTTGGCCTAACTATTGGCTTCTCATAACTTCTATTTAAGAGTATAGATGCTAAAATCTATTATATTAATATAGTTTACTAACACTTTTAATTGTCATAATTTGAAATAAAGGATCAATCCCAATTTATTCTGAACTGCTTTTCTTTCTTTGCACATAAAAGTTTGTAGCTGAGAATAACAATTTCTGCTATTAGTAAATAGAGAGACAGGAAAGACTGAAATCCAAGTACTGATCCAAAAGAGTCAAATTTCCTCCTTATTGTTAAAAAAAAATTGAGGGGAAAGCATATGTCTCTGAATAGCAATATTTTTTTTTTGTAAATTTCCCCAAATACAAAAAAAATCTGGATCCATTTTTTCTTTAGCCTAAGAAAATAAATGAATGCATATATATGCCTGTACTAATACATATATACACAAAAACACAATATATGTGCATACACACATATATACAAATATATATGTGTATATATATATACATATATATATACAATATGCATGCATACATACATATATATACAAAACACACTATATATATATATATATGGATATGTATGCATACACACACATATATATCTACACACAGTATGTATCTATATGCATACATACATATATACACAAATGCCTACTATAAAAAAAATGAAGGACCTATTATAGATGATAATTGAAGAGTTTAGTTACAAAGATCAGAAAAACTATAAGACAATAGTTAGCTGTTCTGAAAAGGTCAAGTGAAGGGATTTTTTTCTGATTGGGGTGACATGAACATTTTTGGAGGTAGTAGGAAATGAGCCAGTTGATAGGAAGAGATTGGAAATGTTAAAAAATGGGAATGACACAGGGGGCAATCTCCAGGATAATAGATACTGTGTGTATATACATGCACACACACACACAATACACACATATGTGTGTATATATGCATATGTATATATATATATATGCACATATATCCAGATTCCAAGGTCTTAACCAGAAAAGTGAAAATTCTTATAATTTGTACCCCTAAACTTGCACTCAGAAAAAAAGAAACTATAAAAGAATGTAAAAAAGAAGAAACGAGAAGAAAATCCATTATAGGGAAGGAGGTAACATGTGCAAAGATAGCAAGGTGGTTATGGTGCTATGTATGATGAATTATAACAGTCGTGTATATGATTGTATACATGAGAGTAATGAATAATGACAGAAATGGTAGGGAGGAGAGATGCTGTGAATGCTTAAGTTGTTGAAATAAGCAGTCATATAAGTAAACAGAGTTGTAGTATTGGACATGCTACAGTAATTCTTTTCTCTAGTGTGGAACTCAGTTTCCTCATCCATAAAAAAATGAGAGGATCAGAGTTTTTCCAAAGAACACTTTAAATTTCCAATTCTATATATCTTGCCGGCTCATATGGTCTCTTCCTTTCTGTAGGCTTCCTCTGCCCATTACATCGCTTAGGCTGTTTTTAACTTCCTGGAAGAAGAGAAACACCATTGCTTAGAAAGTCCTAAGTCATCCCTACAACAACGTTGGTTGCTTAGAGAAACAAAATTCATCCTGACGCCAGTCCCCTAAGGTATTAATAAACTACCTGGAGTTCAGTGATGATGATTACTCTCCCCATAACATACATATGTGCTCTCCAAAAATGCATATAGTAAGCAGGAATATTGTGCAATACGAGAGACACATATGTAGGAAATGTCTCCATTATTGTATAGCCCTGTTTTTTTTTCTTTTTGTTTTTTCCCTGTGTAGTGCTCAATACACTCCAAAATTCTATGCATATCATCTCAGCCAAGCAATGCATTGAGTTGGTCTCTGTGGGCTTACTCTTTTCTACAGGTCAACTCTCAAATGCCAGAGCTGATTTTCACTTAAATCCATTGGTAGTCTTCTTCTGCTTGAGCAGTTGCACTCCTTGAAATTGTTTCTTTCCTGGAAAACTGCTCTCCTCCCTCACCATTCCTCCAGAGACAATGTGTGTACATGCTTTTACTCCTTGCTTGGTGAACCTCAACAAAGCTTCAAACTCACTTTCACTACAAGAGTTTCATGAATTTATCAGCCTTCACTATTTAAAGTCTTCAAGAACTTTTATGTTCAAGACACATAAGTGACCATCCCTAACAATGGCAGGCTTTCCTTTCACTTTGATTAAATGATTTATTCACTCTTTAACACTTTGTAAAGAGATAGCAAGATACTCAAATCTTGAAATATGCATATTAATATGTCATTACCATTATTTTCTTTTTTTGTGAATGCATCAACTCATAGGAGGAGGAAGAAAAGATAACTCTCTCTCTTTCCATGTACACTATATGTTATCAGGGGTGGATATCCCCACAAGCATTACAAGTACATTGTGGACAAACAAAAAAAAAATAATCCCTTATAAATGCCAAACAATCCATTACAAAATTGAAAATCATCTCTGTTCTCAAGAAACTTAAATTCAAACTGGGGATGGTAGCCAGGGAGGGCCACTTTGCTTTGCTTTGTAAAATATGGACACTGCCAAGAACAAAAAAGTTGCCAAATGAGTTTTTGAGCTCTAGTATTTCCTCCCAAAGATGTAGAAGTATCTTCCATTTTCTCAAATCAAAGGTCATCTGTGTCTCAGAAGCTAAGAAGATAAAGCAAAAATGAATGAATTGCCTAGGATTACATAGCTCTTAAATGGCAGGGACTGGATTTGAAATAAGGTTTTCATGGTTTGTAGCCCAGAACATAGCTCATTCTACCCTCTATTACATGTATTTTTAAGTCCATTTCTCTTGATGGGTAACTAAGGCTCAGAAAGATAACATGAAGTTATTTTCATGACCACTGTAAGTTAATTATTCTGGTTCCAATACGCTTTCTACCATGCCACATTGCTGTCCTTGAAGTAATGAGTAACCAGAAAACCTGAAAAATTTTACACAGCTTCTGCATGTCTGCCTCTTTAAATGTCCTACTGTGTCACACACATTGCCTTTCACAAAGCATCAGCTTAAGAATTATCTGTATTTCTCTTTGCTGATTGCTGAGATTTTCCTCTCCCCCAGAGCTAAATGGAGAGGGCTTAGACTGATAGCAACTGAATTTTCCCTACTCTTGTTGGTGGGGAGTCCACTTGATAATCAGAGAAATACCATTTAAGGTTCAAATGAATGGGTGTGGCTTAACAAATAAAAAAAATGATTGAACTGAGTAATGAAATAAAACTAACAGTATCAAGAAGATGTCATTCTGAGATCAGAACTTGTAAACCATATTGGGATTTTTGGGGAAAGAACTCCCTTGGGTTCTATTTGTAGAATGAAGATCATAATACTTATATTTAACTCAAAGTGTGCAGAGGTGATTAAAAATGGTAATTCCTGAGCATTTATTTAGATTAAAATGGTGGCTTAGGAACTCACCTGAATACTTCCAAATTTCCTTCCAATCAACTTTAGTTTGCTTCCTCAAATATAATTCTGTAGTGACAGAGTAAACATGTTTGTAAAAGAATTTTTCTGCTCCCCAAAACTCAGTAAGTCAGCAGGAAAAATCTGTTACAACAAGGGTAATACTGAACTCAGACTTTAGTACAGGCACTTCCATAGCAATGGAACAGCACATCTAGTAGGTGAAGGCAGCAGCAGTAATAATAGCACCTTGAGAACTTGTCAGTCCACAAAACATGAGGCAATTGGACAATTTGTCATAAAGAGATTAGAGGGGGCACAGTACCCTATTCAATTGCCCAGGATCAGTTATAGGTTATAGTTTAAAAGTGAAAGGAAGCAGCTACAGTGGAGCTGAGGTCTTGTTTATAGTTCTATGGCAGAGAAAATAGAGAGAACCAATTAATTTGGCAAGCAAATAAGAAAAGTTGAAAAGGAACAATACTCAATTAAACACCAAATTGGAAGTAATGAACATCAAATGAGAAATTTTTAAAAAGGAAAGTAAGAAAACCATTGAACTAATAAATAAAACTAGAAATGGATTTTAAAAAATATATTATTGGCTAATTTAATTTTAAAAGAAAACTGAATTACTGTTAT
>JAJPUD010015523.1:19336-37107 GCA_023553655.1 Myrmecobius fasciatus | reverse complement strand
CCCCCCAAAGGACTTATTTGTACAGAAATATTTATAGAATTATTTATAGTGGCAAAGAATTGGAAATCTAGGGGCTATTCATCAGTTGGTGAATGGCTGAATAAGTTGTGGTTTATAATAATGATGAAATACTATTGTGCTTTAAGAAATGACAAGCAGGATAATTTCAGAAACAACTGGAAAGACTCATATGAACTGTTGCAGAGTGAAGTAAACATTGTACACAGTACAATTGTATACAGGAGAACATTCTACACAGCAACAGCACTATTATATGATGATCAATTATAAATAACTTAGAATACAATGATCCAAGACAATTCCAAAAGACTCATGATGAAAAATGCTACCTACCTACAGAAAAAGAACTGATAGAGCCTGAATATGGATCAAAGCATATGATTTTTCATTTTCTTTATTTTTTGCATGTGTTTTTTGTCTGTTTTCTTTCAAGAATAACTAATATATTAGTATGTTTTGCATCAATATACATGCATAATCTACATCAAATTGTTTGTTGTCCCAGGGAGAGGGGCTGGGAGGTAGGGAGAAAAAGAATTTGGATTTCAAACTTTTTAAAAAAATGAATTGAAAATTTTTTAAAATGTAATTTGAAAAATATTATAAAAAATAAACCCATTGGTAATAACTCACTATTTGACAAAAATTTCTGGGAAAACAGGACAATCTTATGGCAGAAACTAGGCATGGACCAACTTCTCACCCTATAACAAGATAAGATTTAAATGGTTTCATGATTTAGACATAAAGGGTGAGATTATAAGCAAATTAGGAGAGCAATTTGTTTACTTGTGAAATCTTTGGAGATGAGAGGAACTTATGACCAAAGAAATAGATAATTTTTTATTAAAGTCTTTTAATTTTCAAAACATATGCATGGACAATTAAAAAAAAATAACCCTTGTAAAACCTTGTGCTCTAGTCTTTCCCCCTTTCCTCCCATCCCCTCCCACAGATAGCAAGCAATCCAATATATGTTAAACATGGTAAAATATATATGTTAAATTCAATATATGCATACATATTTATACAATTATCTTGCTGAACAAGAAAAATCAAATCAAAAAGGAAAAAAATGAGAAAAAAATAAAATGCAAGCAAACAACAATAAAAAGAGCGAAAAAACTATGTTGTGATCCACACTCAGTTCCCACAGTTCTGTCTCTAGGTGTATATGGGTCTTTTCATCACAAGATCATTGGAACTGGCCTGGATCATCTCATTGTTGAAAAGAGGCACATCCATCAGAAATCATCATCATATAATCTTTTTGTTGCTGTGTACAATGATCTCCTGGTTCTGCTCATTTCACTTAGCATTAGTTCATATAAGTCTCTCCAAGCTTCTCTGAAATCATCCTGCTGATTGTTTCTTATAAAACAATAATATTCAAAGTGGATAATTTTGATTATATTAAATTAAAAAGTTTTTGCAAAACAAAACCAAAGCATCCAAGATTAGAAGGGAAGCAGAAAGCTGGCAAGCAATTTTTACAACCAATGTTTCTGATAAAGGCTTCATTTAAAAATATATATAGGGAACTGACTCAAACTTATAAGAATACAAATCATTCCCCAATTGATAAATGGTTAAAGGATATGAACAGACAATTTTCAAAAGAAGAAATTAAATCTACCTATAATCATAAGAAAAAAAATGCTCTGAATTACTATTGATTAGAGAAATGCAAATTAAAACAGTTATGAAGTACAAGCTCACACCTATCAGATTGGCTAAGATGACAGGAAAAGATAGTGATGAATGATGGAGGGGATGTGGGAAAACTGGGACATTCATACATTGTTGGTAGAGTTGTGAACTGATCCAACCATTCTGGAGAGCAATATGGAACTATGCCCAAAAGGCTATCATATGGTGCATACCCTTTGATCTAGCAATGTCTGTATTCCAAAGAAATCACAAAAAAGGGAAAAGGATGTATATATCCAAAATATTTATAGCAGCCCATTTCATGTAATTGGGAAAATAAAATACTATTGAATAAAAAAAATCCACTGCAAATGTACCAAGGAATTTTAAAATGGTAACTCAGAATATCTCAAACTGTGTTTATTTGCATCAACTGAACAAATTCATGAAAAAAAAATAAGGCCTAGACTTGTTAAAACAATTTAATATTGTTGTAACAATGTTCTATTTATATCTCCATCACTTAGCAAAGTACCCAGAACACAGTAAATACTTAATATACATTTTCTTCTTCATCTTTGGTTTGCCAAATCTTGCCATTTTCTATGTCTACATCTCTCAAATATGTATTCATATAATCAGTCAATCATTATTTATTGAGCACTTAGGTTCTAAGCACCAAACTAAGCTCTGGAGCTAAAAGTCACCATAACAGTATCCCAACTTTATCTCTCTCCACTTCAATCTACATTGTACAAGTTTCCAAAGTGATTTTCCTTTAGCAAAAATCGAATCAGGTTTTTCTCCTACTTGATAAATGCCGTTGATTTTAGGATAAAACAGACTCCTCAGCTTGTTTCTAAAAATCCTTTATAACCTGGTCCAAAACCACTTTTTCAACATCATTATACATTATGCCCTTTCCCACATGCTACAGTCTATCCACACTGGCCTTCTCTCTCCATTCCTCAGGCATAAGACTTTGTTTTTCATCATTGTACTTTGCTTCTGGCCATATGCCTGAAATGCATTTCCTCTTCCCCTTCACTTTATATAATCCTTCATTTCCTTAAATTTTAGCTCAAGCAACACTTTACATATAACTATTTCTGATATTCTCTTATTTCTAGTGACTTCCCTCCTTAAGAAATGATTCTTGGATTGAATCTACATACTTATGTATATATTGTTTCTCTGCTACAATGTAAGCTCTTTGAGGGCAGAGACTGTTTCATTTTTTTTTTTTTTTGCCTTTGTGTCCCTGCTATCTAAATATTTGCTAAACTAGTGTTGATGGATTGTTACATACCTTTATGTATGATTATAATCATAATTTAGGTCTTTTTCCTTCCCCTTAGGATCAAAGTATTATTGTATATTAGTTTATTCCCTCTTTCTTGCTGAATCTGAATTAGTATTAATATGTAAAAGCCAAGAGAAAAACCTGTAACACTATATCAATCGGCCTTTGATCTTGACACGACAAAAAAAAAAAAAAATCCAAGGCTACCTAGATCAAACTTTAAGGGAGCTTAATGGTTACTATACCATAATCTGTGTAGTTTTAATTGATTCTTACTTTCTTTTGTTTTCACTTCCAAAACTAGCTCTTCCACTTGTCTCTCCTTTCAGAAATTCCTAAAATAATTGTCCAACTGGGGCCAAATGGCTTCATGGAGCCTGAGATCATAATTATGATCTTTCACATTCCTTTTGTTAACCAGCCTTGGGTAGATGAAGAGACATTATGTTTAAAGATCTCAAAACATAGATCTGGTAGAAGAACTCATAGTTAACATCTTACTACCTACTGATCTTAATAGAAGTGCCTCCCTTATTCTAGTTGGAGAGAGTGGGAATGAACATCTGGGAGCTCCTCCTAGACCCTCTACTTAAAGAGGGTAAACAAGGAATTCACTCCATTATTTCCTACCCAGATGACTTCCCGAATTTTATGATTTCCAAAAACTATAATTTTGCAAAATAAAGTCAATTCCAAAAGTCAGATTACCCTACCCCCCCCACCAGTGAGGCAGTAGGATTTCATCATTCTATCCTCATCCCCACCTCTCCAGTTTTCTTTCTATATATTATTTTTCCTCATTAAATTGAGTTCCTTGAGGACAGAGATTGTCTTATGCCTTGCTTTGTATCCTGAAGATTTAGCATAATGCTTGGCATATAGTAGGTACCTAGCAAACTTTTATTGATTATTGACTCTCAAAAAAGGGATCATTTCTAACATCCATCAGAATTATGAATACTTTCATGAAGAAAAGGAATAAAAGTAGAAACAATTCTAGAGTTTAGCAATTTATGACATGCTTGATCTTGGATTTCTGGGAATGGTGATTTGCATGGTTTCTGGGAGAGAGGCATCAGAAACTAAAAACATCAGTCATTCTTTCTGTAAACTAGTTAACATTTTGTGAAAGAAAATGGAGAGCAACACTCCCATCAAAAAAACCAAACTCAAGAAAAAAGAAAGTTAAAAAAGTATGCTTCATTCTGTATCGAGTCATCATCAGTTCTTTCTCTGGGGATGGATAGCATTTTTCATTATAAGTCCTTCAGAGTTGTCCTGGAATATTGTATTGCTGAGTAGCTATGTCATTCATAGCTGACCATCTTGTTTAGGTAACTGGCTTGTATCATGACGTTGTCTCTGAAAGAGTTTAGGCTCAGACAGTCTCCAACCCAAGCAAAGGCATTTATTGGGATAATGTACCCCCTGGACCCTATTCCTTAAGAGAGATAGGTGCTTGGGGTTTACATAGAGCAGAAAATGCTAACAAACATCCTAGGTCTAGTCTAGACCACAACTATATGATATCAAAGACAAACAGGAGCTGTGCATGCAGCTACCCATAATGCACACAAAAAGTCCACTTAGTGGGGTTTTAATTTATGGGAATGATATTATAACAAACCCTCTGACATCATGTTCATCCAAATGGCAACTTTTGCTGTTACTGCTCAGATACTGGCTTAGGAAATGTCCCTTCTGTGGTTTTGTGATCACCATTCTATAGGGGTAATGCCTTAGGACAATAAGTTGCTCCTTTTTGTCTACTAATTGTTGCTGACACAAATATAGCTAACAACATTGCTACCCCCATCAATTCTACAATATTACTGTTATTTTGTACGTAGTATATTTCACTTTGCATCAGCTCACATAAGTCTTTCCAGATTTTTCTGAGAATATCCATCATTTCATATAGTATTCCATCATAATCAAATCACAATTTGTTCATGGCATCTCTTCAATTTCCAATTCTTTGCCACCAGAAAAGGGTTTCTATATATATATATATTTATATACATGGATCCTTTTCCTTTTTGTTTTTTTTTTAATTTCTTTTGGGATACAGACCTAGTAGAGATATTGCTGGGTCAAAGGGTGTACATAATTTTATAGCTTTTTAGGTATACTTGATATACTTAATATTTGATACACCTAATACTTGAATCAGATACTAGATCAATTCACAATTCCCCCAACAATGCATTGATGGTTCATTTTCTCCACATTCCCTCTAACATTTGTCATTTTCTTTTCTGTTCTATTCACCAATATAATAGGTATTTTGTTTTAATTTGAGCTAGAGAATTTTGTTTTGAATTAGAACATTTTTTTTCATATGGCTATACTTAGCTTTGATTACTTCATTTAAAAGCTGTTCAAATCTTTTGATTATTTATCATTTGGAGAATGGCTCTTATTTTCATAAATTTGATTTAGTTCTCTATATGTTTGAGAAATGAGGCCTTTATCAGATAAACTTGCTTCAATTTTTTTTTCAATTGCTAAGTATATTTCCTTCTCTCCTCCATTTATTCACCCTCCTCAAAAGTATTTTCCTTCTGACCATCCCACCACCAATCTGCTCTCCCTTCCAGCATACCTCCCTCCCCTTCTTTTGTGCCCTTTTCCTTTTCCTTTTCTATAAGGTAATACAGATTTTTATGCCTAATAGAATGTGTATGTTATTTCCTCTGAGCTAATTCTGATTAGAATAAGGTTTACTGACTCTCCCTCATCTCCCCCACTTTGCTCTCCTCTGTAAAAGCTTTTAATTGTCTCTTTTATGTGAGATAATTTACCCCATTTCCCCTTTCCCTTTCCTTTTTCTTCATCATTCCTTTCTCAATTTTTAAAGATATCATCCCTTTATATTCAACTCACACCTGTGTCCTTTGTCTATAAATTGAAACTGCCCTAAAAATAAAAAGCTCTAATGAGTTGTATCATCTTCCCATGTAGGAATTGTCAACATATTAGAAGACATCCTGTTTTCCACAGTTAAGATCCAACAAGCAAGCTGTGCCCTGAGCTTGGCATAACAACAATTCTTTGTGCTCACCCTCTGGCAAAATGTATTGTTTTGCTCAGCATTAGGTGTTTACTAAGGCTTTAATGATTTTTATATTAATTGATAACTATTTTGATTTGTTGGAGTTTCCATTATTTCCCAGGGACTTGAGAGCCAGAAGCAGCTGATGTACTACAATAGAAAATGATCAATTAAATTTCCTGATACTCTGAACAATACCTATCCTTATATACCTAAGTAAATAGAACCAGGTGCTGAACTCCTGTTTCTATTACACTAATTCTGGCTCTATACTCCACTGAATAATCGCAAGGCTCAATGACCCATAAGACTTGAGACAATTGACATAAGACCCAAGAATGCCTGTATTATCCTCAAAAAGGAATGGGCCTGCTGTGGAAACTATTCAAGACTTAAGAATGATTATGTTGTGGTCCCACCTTTTTATGGTTTTCAAGTGTAAAAGTCCTACCCCTATTATAAACTACTAACCCTCCTTCTTAGGAGGACTTTGGCTTGCAAACTTGTTTTCCTCACTCTGAAATTAAACTTCTGTTTAATTCTTAACTCTCCTATCTTTAGCCTGCTTTGACTCTGGCCACCCATAGGTTAGAGAGCAGTTCTGATCTGGTTGACAGAATAGTTGATAGTTTAACCTTGTACAATCCTTACAATTTCTCTTTCCTTTTTACTTTTTTTATTCTCCACTTGAGTCTCATATTAGAAAATTAAATTTTGTATTCAGCTCTGGTCTTTTCATCAAGAATGCTTGAAAGTCCTCTATTTGAATTTCCATTTCCTGTACCCCACTCTCTGAAGGATTATATTCAATTTTTCTGAATAGGCAATTCTTGGTTGTAATTCTAACTCCTTTACTCTCTGGAACATTATATTCCAAGCCCTCAGATACTTTAATGTAGAAGCTGCTAAATTTTGTATTATCCCAACTGTGGTTCCATGATACTTGAATTGTTTCTTTCTGCCTGCTTGAAATATTTTCTTTTCGACCTGGAAGTTCTGGAATTTGGCAATAATATTCCTGAGAGTTTTAATTTTGCGATTTCTTTTAGAATGCAAATAGTAGATACTTTCAATTTTTGCTTTATCTTCTGGTTCTAGAATATCAGGGCAGTTTTCCTTGATAATTTATTTGAAAATGATGCCTTAGGATCTTTTTCTGATCATGGTTTTCAGGCAGTCCAAAAACTTTTAAATGATCTTTACTGGATCTGTTTTTCCAGATCAGTTATTTTTCCAATGAGATATTTCATGTTGTCTTCTATTTTTTCATTTGTTTGGTTTTGTTTTATTATTTCTTGACTTCTTATAAAGCCATTAGCTTCCATTTTCTCAATTATAATTTTTAAGGAATTATTTTCTCCAGTGAGCTTTTTTATTTCCCATTTGGCCAATTCTTTTTAAGGAGGTTTTTTCTTCAGTTTTTTTTGTGCCTCTTTTCCCATTTTTATGCATTCTTTTCTTCATTGACCTTTTGTACCTTTTCTTACATTTGATCTAATCTGTTTTTTAAGGTGTTATTTTCTTCAGGATCTTTTTGTGTCTCCTTTATCAAGCTGTTGACTTGTTTCTCATGATTTTCTTGAATCACTCTTATTTCTCTCTCAAGTTTTTTTCTCTATCTCTGTTGGCTTTTAAAATCCTTTTGAGAATATCTATGATCTGAAACAAATTAATATTTTTGGAGGCTTTGATTGTGGGAGTTTTAAATTTGTTATCTTTTTCTGAGTGAGTGGTTTGACTTTCCTTGTCACCACAGAACTTTATATACAGAATGCTTTTCTATTGTGCATTTATTTTCCCAACCCATTTCTTGAGTTTTAACTCTTTGTTAAAGTAAGGCTCTGTTTCCAGGGTGGAGGGTGCATTGTCCCAAGCTTCAGGTTTTTGTGCAGCTGCTTTCAGAGTTACTTCTAGGGACCTGTAAATTTTCAGTTCTTCCAAGGTGGTATGATCTAAGAAGAGGTCTGTTTGTTTACTACCCTCCTGTTCTGTGAGCAACTGCAAGCATTTTTTCCTGCCCTGGAACTGGGACAAGAGTTTCTGCTCCATTGTGGCTGTAAGCTCTGGTGTGCTAATGTTTATCCTTACCTGGGTACTGCCACCCGGGGCTGCAACTGGAATCCTAGATAAAGAAACAGAGTCTTGCCTCAGTGCTAGCAAAGAGACCCTTCTGAACTCCCTTATCATCTGTGGATTGAGAACTTTAGAAACAGTCATTGCTTCTTATTCAGTGGATCTCAAGGCCTACTCCTGGTTTGTTCTGGGTTTATGCTGGCACATTCTGTGCTGGACTGTGTTTCATTCTCACCCAGGTGGGACAGACCTTTCCTGCTGACCTTTTAAGTTTGACTGGAAAATTATTTCACCCCATCCTTTTGTGGGTTATTGCTCCAGGAATAATTTTATAGCATTATTTAAAGGTTTTTAGAGGGATTTGGGAGAGAACCCAGGGGAGTTGCTGCCTTTTCTCTGCCATTTTGATGCTATCCTCCTCTTAAACTCCTACACAGGAAAGAATCAAAGGAGAGTCAAGTAAAATACTGAACTTTTGGGTACTGGTTCCCTTAATCTTTCCTTTGAAACCCAATTTAATAGTATTGGATGTTGAGATGCAAATTTTCCTTTTCCCTCCTTTTCCCTTCTAAGCTGAGATTTTATGAACATATGTTGGTTTTTATTGGTAATATAATAACTTTTGTGCTATCTACCTCATGGCTTTTGTTTTTTCTATTTAATAATTAATTTCTTCCTCTCTGATCACTACCTCCCTCAACTCAACAACAAAAAATAAAGAGAAAATCTTCACGGCAAATATGCATAGTCAACAAAATACATTTCCACACTAATTATGTTCAAAATATTAAGTCTATCACCTCTTTGTCAGAAGATGAATAGTATGCTTCATCTTTGGCCTTCTGGAATCATGGTTTGTCATTGCATTGATCAAAACTTCAAAGTTGTTTGGACTTATAATGTTGTTGTATACATTGTTTTCTTAGCTCTGCTCATTTCATTTGCAGTTCATGCAGGTCTTCCCAATTTTCTCTGTAAATGTCAATTTTGTAATTATTATGGCACAATAGTCCATCCCTTTTGTATGCTATAGTATGTTTAGACATTCCCTGATAGGCACCCCATTAATACCTATTTTTTTTATTCCTACAAAAAGAGCAGATAGAAATACTTTTGTGCATATAAGCTGTTTTCCTCTTTCTTTGAGCTCTTTGGGAGTATAGATCTAGTGTTGGCAATATTGAGTAAACTTTGACATTGTTCTTAACTGTTTTCCCAAAGAATTAGACCAATTCACAATGCACAGCAGTGCATTGCTGTACTTACTTTCTTAGTCATTTTGTCTTTTGTCATCTTTGTTACTCTGATGTATGTAAGATAAAATTTCAGAGTTGTTTTAATTTCCATTTCTCTATTAATTTTGAATATTTGTCAAATGTTGATAGTTTCATTTTTTCCCCTTTGAAATCTGACTGTTTTATCTTTGATCTGCAGAATTTTATTATTCTTATGTAATATAAGTTGCAAAGTACATTGATACAGGTCTCTCTCACTTTTTTTTAAAATTAAAGCTTTTTATTTGCAAAACATATGTATAGGTAGTTCTTAAACTTTGACCCTTACAAAGCTTTCCATTATAAATTTTTCCCCCTAATCCCTTCCCCTCCCCTAGATGGCAGGAAGCCCACGACATGTTAATTATGTTAAAATACTTGACAAGCATATGTATACATATTTCCACACTTATCATTGTTGTGCAAGAAAAATCGTATTTACAAGAAAAAAAATCAGAGAAAGGAAACCCAATGCAAGCAAACATCAATAGAGAGCATGAAAATATTATGTTGTGGTCCACATTTCATATCCCTCTCTCTGGGTGTATATGGCTTTCTTCACTGAACAATTGGAACTGGTTTGAACATCTCATTGTTGAAGAGAACCATGCCCATCAGAATTGATCATCATATAGTATTGTTCTTGCCGTGTATAATGATCTCCTGGTTCTGCTCATTTCACTCAGCATCAGCTTATGCAAGTCTCTCCAGGCCTCTCTGAAATCGTCCTGCTGATCGTTTCTTACAGAACAATAATATTCCATAACATTCATATACCATAATTTATTCAACCACCCTCCAATTGATGGACATCCATTCAGTTTCTAGTTTCTAGCCACTACAAAAAGGGCTGCCACAAACATTCTTGCACATGTGGGTCTCTTTCCTTCCTTTAATATCTCTTTGGGATATAGGCCCAAAAGAAACACTGCTGGGTCAAAGGGTATGCACAGTTCGATAACTTTTTGAGAGCAAATTGCTCTCCAGAATGGTTGGATCCATTCACAGTTCCACCAACAATGTATCAATGTCCCAGTTTTCCCACATCCCCTCCAACATTCATCATTATCTTTTCCTGTCATTTTAGCCAATCTGACGGATGTGTAGTGGTACCTCAGAGTTGTCTTAATTTGCATTTCTCTGATCAATAGTGATTTGGAGTACCTTTTCATATGACTAGAAATGGTTTTAATTTCATCATCTGAAAATTGTTCATATCCTTTGACCATTTATCGATTGGAGAGTGGTTGAATTCTTATAAATATGAGACAATTCTCTATATATTTTAGAAATGAGGCATTTATCAGAACTCTGAAATGTAAAGATGATTTCCCAATTTATTGCTTCTCTCCTAATCTTGTCTGCATTAGTTTCGTTTGGTCAAAAACTTTTTAACTTACTATAGTCAAAATTATCTATCTGGTGTTCAATTAAGAGTTCCAATTCTTCTTTGGATATAAATTTATTCCATCTCCACAGGTCTGAGAGGTAAACTATCCTATGTTCCTCTATTTTGATTATAATATCACTCTTTATATCTAAATCATGAACCCATTTAGATCTTATCATGGTATGTGGTGTTAGGTGTGGGTCAAGCCCTAATTTCTTTTTTTTTATAATATAAAGCTTTTTATTTACAAAACATATGAGTGATTTTTCAACATTGACCTTTGCAAAAACTTTTTTTTCCCAAGCTTTTCCCCTCCTTCCCCCCACCGCCCACCCCTAGATGACAGGTAATCTAATACATGCTAAATAGGATAAATTATATGACAAATACAATATATGTATACATATCTATACAGTTATCTTACTGCACAAGAAACATCAGATCTAGAAAGAGAAGAAGAAAAAAAAAACAACCTAAGAAGGAAAACAAAATGCATGGAAATATTCACAGAAAGCGTTAAAATGCTGTGTTGTGGTTCACACTCAGTTCCCACAGGCCTCTCTCTGGATGTATATGACTATCTTCATTGCAGAACAGCTGGTTTGAATCACATTATTGTTGAAGAGAACCATGTCCATCAAAATTGATCATCATATAGTCTTGTTGCTGTGTATAATGTTCTCCTGGTTCTGCTGATTTCACTCAGCATCAGTTCATGCAAGTCTCTCCAGTCCTCTCTGAAATTCTCCTGTTGGTCATTTCTTACAGAACAATAATATTCCATAACATTCATATACCATAATTTATTCAGCCATTCTCCAATTGATGGGCATCTTTTCAATTTCCAGTTTCTTGCCACTACAAAAAGGGCTGCCACAAACATTTTTGCACATGTGGGTCCCTTTCCCTCATTTAAAATCTCTTTGGGATATAGGCCCAGTAGAAACACTGCTGGGTCAAAGGGTATGCACAGTTTGATAACTTTTTGAGCATAGCTCCAAATTGCTCTCCAGAATGGTTGGATCCGTTCACAGCTCCACCAACAATGTATCAGTGTCCCAGTTTTCCCACATCCCCTCCAACAGTTATCATTATCATTTCCTGTCATTTTAGCCAATCTGACAGGTGTGTAGTGGTATCTCAGAGTTGTCTTAATTTGCATTTCTCTGATCAATAGTGACTTGGAGCACCTTTTCATGTGACCAGAAATAGTTTCAATTTCTTCATCTGAAAATTGTCTGTTCATATCTTTTGACCATTTATCCATTGGAGAATGGGTCAAGCCCTAATTTCTTCCATACTAGTTTCCAATTTTGCAGAGGGTTCCAATCTGCCTTTTACAAAGGCTATAGCACCTGTCCTCAATCAGGGCAGAGTGTCCCGAGTGCCTCAGATAGACTCCCCAGGTGTTTAGAATCTGCCAGGCTGAGTCCTGCCCGATTTCCTGACCTGTCTCCCGGAAACCTGGCAAACTGCTCAATACCCTGCAGGACTGAAATGGACCTGCTATGAAGCTCTTCAAAGGTACCTGCAAGGAATGTTTTGTAGTCCAAATATTTCTGTGTTCTTTGACTTAAAAATCAGCTCAGAGGTTTAATCTGCTGTTGATTTGAGAGAGGGTCAGAGGAGGACAAAGAGAGTCGTGTCTTCACTCTGCCATCTTGGCTCCCACTCCAGGTCTCTCTCATTATTGATGAAGATCAATACTGTGTGCCTGAGTGGAGTTGTTGAGAATAGGAGGAAGGAGTTTTCTTTATTCAAGTTTGAAAATCTCTTCAGGTCTCTTCAATCTCTTCCAATTTCAGGTGCTTATCGTTTTCAGAGAGAAGACTGATGATTCCAGACACATTTCAGAGTGCTGAAGGAAAAGGCTCTGGAAAGAAATTGTCAGGAGAGGAACAAGCAATTATCACTTCTCTACCTCCAGTTTGCTACACTAGAAACTTTGAAAAATGTCTCCTTGGATGAACTCTAGGTCTCCCTCTTGTGGCTGATCTGAGTCATCTCACTTTCAACAGGACAGCTCCTTCTCTAGTGTCTGGTATACTTTCTTATATGACTTGGGTTTTTGCTACTGTTTTGGATAAATGGGTTTCTTTCCTAATTGCTGTGCATCTTCATTGTGGAAATGGTATTTGCTAGGGAATTAAGCCTTAGATATATAACTTGGGGGTCTATTAGCTTGAAACTGAAAAGCAGATCCCTTAGACTAAAAAGCATTTAAGAGATTAGATAAATATAATTCTAGCTTGGTGCCATCTCTCTCTAAGGAGAGAAGAATGGCTAGATTTTTTTATCTAAAATCCTGCATCCTTTCCTGGCAGGAAAGGTAGCAAAAAAAGGCTAGAGATGTCTATTCTGCCCTCTTCAAGCTTGTTCTTGTAAGAATAGACTTTCACTATGCTTATAAATTTGAATGTGTGTGTGTGTGTATGTGTGTATCTTGAATATGAGACCTTTATCATAGAAACAGACTTCAAAGATCTTTTCCCCAGTTATCAGTTTACCCTATAAGTTTACTTGCATTGGCTTTGTTTGTGCAAAATCTTTTATTCCTAGGTGAACTTCTTTATCATTTGTTTAATTATAAACACTCTCTCATCCACAGATGGGAAATGTGATTACTTCTTTGCTTATATCATCTTTTATCTATGTTGTATATTCACTGGATATTTCATCACCTCCATCCTGCTGGACTTATTCCGTATTAGTGTGGAAACTAAGGGGATTAGGACAGCAAATGGTTAATTGGGGAATTGAGTGAACCACATTGATTCCATCTTGTGACTCAATTCTGGAGCTGGCTCAAGTCTCTTTCTATTCAACTATAGATCTAGTCCAATATCTGTAGTGTGAGAAAACTTACTCATTTGTGAGACTTGGAGGAAAACCTTATTGCATTGTTTGAACCTAGCCCTGTGTGGCTGGGAAATTAGATCATCTCCTGCTGTTTAGGAGCCCTTAACCAAGAACCTAGGTTATGCTGACCAGAAACTTAATTACATCCAAAGGTTGATTCTCACAAATGTACATCTCAAGCAACCCATATGTCTTCTCTGAAAACTGGACCCACACTGATCCATCAGTTATTGTTTCCATCTTCCTTTGATTGTTTATAGTTACTTGAGGAGGGGAGGGACACCTCTTTTTCTGAATTCAAAGAATTATACCTGTTCATTCTCCTTCTCCTGATTTGGAAAGTCCCTAATCTTTTCTTCAGCTAGAAATCAGATTATTTTATGTTATATTGTTTCTTTTCAATTACTTGGCCTTATTTGATTGTTTTTAACTTATAAAAAAGTCTGTCTCTCCCTATATTCAGGGTTTAGTCCTAAAATAAGCAATGTGTCTGGCCCTGATTTGTTAGGCAATTGGTACACATTGCTTAAAAAACTGATATTCTTGGAAAATTGAACTTTTGTTTCCTCAGTCATTTCATCTTTTACCCACTACTGGGCACATAGTCTGCCATTACTACGCTGATGAATGCTCTTTATATGAATACTACACAGCTGATATATATAGTCTTCCTCAGATGCCTCCTGGAATAGGGTTGATTGGGCATGTGACAATGGAACTTTTCCAACTTTTGGTTTTAGCTGCAATCCTTGGCTAAAAGTAATCCTCAGGAGACTAGGTTCTGCCAAGATTTTTTATTTCAAGAGCCAGGGATTTTTTAAAAAAAATCTCTTTTATTGAAGGAGCCACTCTTATCTCATCCCTAGGCCCACTAACTCAAATATTTAAATATTCAGATGGACCTGTGATTTCATTGAGTTGGAAATTCCCTTGCAGAAATCATAGCCCATGCACGCCTGCCCAAGTTGCATGATTGTTGTTTGTGTTCTTATATAAGTTTTAACACAGGATTCTACCCTGACTATAACTGTCTATTATCCTACCCCTTTGACAAATGGCCACTCCATCATCTCTACCTAGCATACATTTCCATGATAAAGTCTTTTATTCCTGTTCTTTAAAGATTCTCATTGATTTTCTGTTGAAGCTTGCTCATACTTACCATGCTTCTTTTTATTACTCTTTGTGTGATGAACATTTTTAATTCTCCACAGACTATTGCTTTCCATGTCTCACTGTAATACAATAATAGTAGAATTTTTCCATAGCAAACTTGGGGTAATTCAGGGAACTTTGCATTTTCCCTAAAGTAATCTAGTCCATTTCCTGCATTGCTGTCTACTCCTTCTGCTAGACTCTGAACTTAGGTTATTGTAATTCTGTATTGTTTGTCTTACATATATCCACTGCCTTAGGACTAAGAGAGAAGTAGTATAAGCAGCACTCCATTCCATTTGAGCTTAGGGGTATGGGTTTTTTTTTTTTGAGCTTATGGGTTTTTTTAGGAGCAGCTGAACCAAAAACTGTTACTACTAACCTATTTGAATCATGATTTCCCTAACAATAAGGATGTTTTAATTTTGTGTATAGATAACACCTACAAAGAATTTGTAGAGGTTGGGCTCTTGGCTGCCTCACTGTGAAGGTGATGAAGGTGAGTGAGTTTGATTCATCAGATAGAAGAACCATGAAAATAAAGAGAATCCATTTCAGGTACCATGACAACCTTTGCCCCTTGTGAAATGTTCTCAGTTTTTAGATTTATGTTCTATTCTGAGTTGTAGATGTTAAGGTGTTAGGAGAAATTTCCAAAAGGACATGGGAAAACTAAAAACAAAAACCAAAAAACTATGATATACAATTTTTTGTGTATATATTTTTGTGCACTGTACCAGGAGAGTTGTTAAAATATCAGGTACCAAACATTTTAGACATCATCAACAGAACTGAATCATCATTCACTGCCATTCAGCCCAGATGGAAATATCTCTGCCACAGAACAACACTATAGAATCCTGTAGGAGTTTGCAGTCTATCTTGAAACTAACCAGAAAATCTTAATACATTGTTATGGAGGACTTGGATGATCTTGTTTTGTAGCATCTTGTTTCCTACTACATCTATTTGATACAGTATCACCAAAGCAAACAATTGACAGCCTTCCAAATTTAAGAGGATCTGGAGCCATACAGACCCCAAAGCAATGTAATTATCTCCATGATTTTCAATACAAACTGACCACATCTGTCAACAAGCAACTCAGCATCAACATCTGCAGATAAAGAACAATATCAATTTACTACACATAAGTAAGATCCTTTCTGAAATTTTAATAGTCATAAAGTCAGAAACTTACTCATTAGTTACTTATTAGTATAACCAATTCAAATTAAAATATACCTATATAGATATATCCCTAAAGGTTTTTTTTTGGGCAGTTTTCATTGTGTGTTCTTATTTGAGGATATTAGATGTATCAAAATATTCTTCCTATAAATGAGTTTCTTGTAAGTTTTGTATGATGTTTTATTGTGTGATTACATTCGACATTTAGATATTTGTCATGATCCTTATGTAGTGCTAATTAGAAGAATTGTAACTATGATGTTCCTTTGCATCACTATGTAGTGCTTGACTATGAGAAGACTGGAAAATGCTTTGGGTACCTTAGTTATTGATTTTTTTGATTCTGGTTTACTTGCTTTTAATTATCTACATCCTGACATATAATTTGGTTTTTTTCCCTATCTGTATACTGCCTCATCTGAATTTCTTTCACTTACTTTTCTATTTTTAACTTATAAAATTACATATATATATGCATATATATATGTTTTCTTTAAAGATCTCATGAATCACATGCATCGACTCAACTAAATTAAGAAAATCTAAACCAACTTAATAAAAGGTATTATGTTTTAAATTATGCTCCCAAGAACACCCAAAACTCTCACATGAATTTTAGATAGGGAAGACAACAATATTCAAGATCCCTTAATTTTAATTGGTCATAAGCAGTGATTTCATACTCTACTTTAACACCAAGATACTCCAAAGAAAATCTTTGTCTATCAATAATCCAATAACTGAAGTACATCTTGCTAATGGAATTGTAGTGCTTTAAAGAGATGCTTCAAAGTGGTTATCATTGTTTTCAAGAACTACAAACCATAAAAATTGTTCTGTGACATAAAGCTTATTATATTGATGTCTATTTTAGCTAATTAGAAAGTCATCTCAGTGGTACTAAGGAATATACAAATTCCATTAAATCCAAGTGAAAAATCCTAGTTACTTAAATTATTTTCTCAAAGCACAAATACTAGTACACATTACCAAAAGCAAGGATTGTTTTTGAACAGTTGTTGAGGACCACGCCTAAATGGAAAAGGGTGGGTTGATTCTCCAGAAAATCCATAGCTGTGAATCATAACACCCCTGAAGGAATTGCAAATCAGCCTTTACTGACACAGATGTTGCTTATGGAGTGGAAATGAAATAAATTGGAGGCAAAAGGGAAGAGGAGAGAGGTCAGAGAATGTACCTGCCTTTCAGTCGCCTTGTATTGTTATCATCCTCTCATATGAAGGGATCTATTCTGCTGATCAGAATTAGCTCCTCAGCAACCTCTATCAGATGAGTCCCGTAACAAATGGTCACAAGAAACAAAGAAGCAGCAGCACTTGAGAGCTGTTCATTAATAGGATCCTCCCAGGAGAGATCCTTCCATAACCCACAGGGAAGAAAAGGGAGAAGAGACCTGGTAAGACTTTTTCAGTCAGGGTAATTAAAATGGGCCAACATATCAAAGGGCTGAGCCAGGAGACTGATGAGGGACTTATGAAAAATGCCTACTTTGACTACAATCCTACTTCTCTGTCAAAAAATTTGCTTCCATGACATCTCATCCTGCTATAGGATCTCACCCTGCAACCATTCAGAGGAATAGGATGGAAAAAACTTTGATAGTACTGTTTGCATTCCTCAGCATACTGACTCAGATAACAGCCACTTCACAATATTGGACATTACTTACTGACCATGCTGTTGGGGGAAAAATAAATGTGTTCACATAAAACAAAAAAATGGGGAATTGTTGAGGACCATGCCTAAGTGTGAAGGGTTGGGTTGGTTCTCCAGAAGCCC
>JAJPUD010015523.1:0-19326 GCA_023553655.1 Myrmecobius fasciatus | reverse complement strand
TTAACACATAGAAATCCACGTAACTAAATTATTTTAAATAGCAAACAAACAATATTTTCTGTATAATAGAAACACACAAGTCAAAAGAAACTCACTATACCAAATACTGCAAGGAGATATAGTTAGTGTATGGCATGATAGTTGGAGAAAATATTTTCTCTTCCTGATCTTGGGTAAAGAAGTTCATTATGAATGACACAGACAAAACGGGGGTGGCAAGGTGTGGAGAGAATGAAAACTAATCTGGAAGAGTTTGGTAATCCACAAATCAAATAAGTAACCACATTTTAAATTAATAGCCTAGGAAGCTATTTACATAAACCACAGAAACTACAAATACTTTGTGACATGACAGTTTTTATTAAATATACAAATGCAGAATAAATCCATTGAATTCTAAGGACCAATTTTAAGTTCATTTTCTTTGGTCACATAAAACTTTGTAATGTTAAAACTTTATTATTTTAGAAAATTGCTAAATTTTATCAAATAGCAAAATGCTAAAATAAAATGTATTTTATTCATTTTAGTAGTCATAATGTCCAGACTTATCTCTTGTTCCAGTGTACTACTTAATTGCACCATTATTTCCAGGAAAGAAAATTGTAATCAAGGAAA
This sequence comes from Myrmecobius fasciatus, assembly GCA_023553655.1. Classification (NCBI taxonomy): domain Eukaryota; kingdom Metazoa; phylum Chordata; class Mammalia; order Dasyuromorphia; family Myrmecobiidae; genus Myrmecobius; species Myrmecobius fasciatus. The sequence goes on along the minus strand of JAJPUD010015523.1, from coordinate 18,708 downwards.
AGTAGATTATGCATAGAAAAGAACTTGTCAATTTAAACTTAAAATATAAAATGCCAATTCTGAAATATATCAAGACACTCTCTAAATAAATGTACAGTTACACAACAAACACTACTAAAACCATGAATGCTTTTGAAGTGATGCCATTATTACATTACAGTAGCACCTAATAGTTAAAACTCCCAACAAATCAAACAACAAAGTTAAAATTTGATGATTAAATCTATATCCTTAGTCTAACTAAAGCAGTTTCTTTTATAAGTACATATAGTTACATCAAACAATAAAAGCAGAAGAATCCTACTTTCCCTTCAGTACAAGTTATCATTATGTACTAATTAACTGGATTTATTAATATCAAAGTGTTCTTTGCACAGTAATAAGCAAGTTATAAGGCTAATACTAAAAAACCTGTTTCTGGAAAAATAACTTAATATAAATTATTTCACTTTTTACAACTTATGTAAAAAGTTGCAAAAAATTTAAGAATAAACATTTTACATGAGTAGTGGACAGTTATTAAGATTTTCTTCCTCATGAAAATTATTATTGTTATGTTAAAATATAGTTTTTATTCATCAATGCTTATGAATGATATACAATTATACTGTACCATTTCTTGCCAGATGCAAAACATTTATGGAAAAGCTTATGGAAAAATCAGACACCACATAAATGCATTTGCAATTTTGATAAATTTTGTGTTACAAAATGTCCAAGCCAAATGAAAATCTGCTACTGTATACAGAATTTTCTAAGTACAGTCTAATGTTAACTTACATTAAAACTGATGCTCAATGAACTGCATTTGCAGACAGCCCAAGGGTGAAGGGGAAGGAATGCTATTTTGTTTCTTCCAAACCAACAGCACCTAAGAAGGCAATATTTTTCTATCTGCATTTCATCTTTATTGTAAATGAATGATTGAAATTGATGATCTCAAATTTCAAGTGACTGAAACATTAAAAATTTGACATTAAAAAAAAAGATTTTGTACAAATAGGAGAGCATGCATACACATTGGTAGTTATTAATGTTTCTTTAGTTTCTTTTTAAAGAATTAGTAAATTCCAAGATATTTTCTTTGATACACATGTATATATGTATACACACATGTAAAATATAAATACATATGTATATGTACATATATTCCCTCCTTTTCCCCAACTGAAAAACAAGGGTGTTGGGCTTGATATCTCAGATCTCTTTCTATAAGAGGCAGTGCAGCAAAGTGACAGAAAACTAATTATAGAATCAGGAAAACTGTGTTCAAGGTTCACCTCTAATACATTCTGGCTCTGTGACTTCGAGCAAATACTTTTCCGTGCTTGCTAAATAGTACAATATTTTCTGATCTGGATAGCAAATAGTATTTCCTCCCATCACTTACATTAATAAAATCACAGTCCTCAAAAAACAAAATCTTTTCAATGGAATCTAGGCCTTTTTTAAATGAATTAGCTCATGGTGCTAGAGAGGGCAAGGTTATTTATTGACTTTTTTCTATAACCAGAAATTATTTTTAATTATAGCCAGCTATCTGAAAAACCTATGTCCTCGGAACAAAAGAAAAAGAACATATTCTTCTTATTATTTAAGAATGTGTCTGAAATCTTTCATGCTTTGGAAGCAAAAGTCAGCTATTTAATTTTTTTCATTAACTATTTCAACTTTTAAAAAAATTACTTTTGCAGTGAATAAGAGTCCATTAATTTTGGAAATAAGTCTTTGTGAATAAAACTAGGCATTGTCCTTTGAAAACCTTAAAATGGTTTGCTGTAGACTAAGTGTGGGAAAAAAGAATATGTTTATAAGATGAAATTTGCTTTATTGGAGGAATAATTAGGAGCACGTTCCTAATTATTCACATTTCTCCTTTATTATGGCTGATATTTAGAAACTGGTTCATTTAAATAGGCATCTATTTGTTAATGGAAAATAAGCCCCATTCAAGTCAAAAAACTATACTCAGTGCATAATAAATGTTTTGTATTGAATCATACCATTTAAACCCATCTCATTTTGAAATACTATTCCTTTTTTTTGGGGGGGTAGTGGCAAGGCAATTGCGATTTAAGTGACTTACCCAGTATCACACAGTGAGTATTAAATGTCTGAGGCTGAATTTGAACTCAGGAACTTCGGAGCCTGTGCTCTATATGCTGTGCCATCTAGCTACCCCTGAAATACTATTCCTAATTGAATTGTAATACCTACCTTGGTAATAGACATTAACATCTAATTTAATATCTAACTTGCATTAAGCTAAAAAATTCATAAAAGCACTTCTTTATTATGCATAATTTTGAGAATATTGCTTAGCTGAAAGTCAAAGAGACTGCAGAAATTATTGTTTGGATAGAAAATTATCTATTTGGCTTTGCTCTATTCAGAGCTAATCGTATGAATAGTTTCAAATGACCTTAAAATGCATATTTTAAAATTTCGGATGGCTCCCACTTGACCATATCCTTATTTAAAAATAGATTTTAGACTTGGTTTGTAACATATATACTTACTACGTATGGAGTATAATTCTATTTATGTGGGGCTTTGCTTTGTGCATTCTCAGATTACTTAACATGAAGACACCTATGTGGGAGATATTAGGGACTTGCTTTTAGGAGAAGACTTTCTACATTCTCTTACCATCTACCTAAAGATAGCCTTTTCCCTTTGCTTGTATAGTCAGAACAAGCTATACCACTTTAAAACTACCAGACTGAGACATCTTTTCTGGTAACGTTCAAAGAGTGGATATCCTGTTCACTCACATCATGGTTCCTCCCATCAAGCTCTAGAAACCCAAGAAATGGGCTCAGGGCTTGGTTTTGCTTATTGTTTTTAGTTCTAGGCACAAGTGGTAGAGACTCTGGATCTAAAATTGAATCATGAAGATTCTGCATGCAGAATGATTATTCAAGCCAGATTTTGCAGTAACTTGGCAAAGAAGTCAGGATTTCTAGGACTTGAGTCAAAGGGGAGCTCTGGATTTGGAACTCTGGTGAATCCATGCTGTTTCTACCAAGAACAATTTGGGAAATGAGTTAAGCTATGAAACCAAAAAGAACTCCAACTCATACATTTGCTGAGAGATGTTTTCTAATATGTATGTTTGTCAGTTAGTTTTATCATACCTTCTGATTTAGCCAAATGTGGTCAGAGAAATACAATTAAATAACTGAAACTTAGTTTATGTTTATATATCATATATTCTAGTCAATCACCTATTGGGGATAAAGGATTATAAGTGGATAGCCTGAGTGTTTCCCTGATGTCATTGGGATGTCAGGAAAAAAATTAAGAAGGCCTCTGATATGTTGATTGAAACTTGTGTAGCAAACTTATGGAGGACATAGACAAGAGTTAAATATAGGATGGGCAAGCATGAATGGACTGACAGTTTTATCATTAGAAGGAGTATTAAAATCAATGATGTCACAGATACATTTGTGTATTTGGATTATAATCATCTATAATTCAATATTATAGTAATAATTATCTGAGATCCTTTGAGTCCTAAATTTTCTGATTATAATCATAATGCCCAAATGGATAAAATAGTATGTGAAATGCTATATAAAGTTTTAAAGTCATGCCACTTTCTTTCTGTGAGCTTATAATCTAAGTAGCTGTTTCCAATGAATACAAGATAGAATTAAGCTCTTAAACTAATAAAGAAAAGCTGAATTTGTCTGTAGCTTTTAGTGTGTTTAACATCAATTCATTAATAATCAAACATTTAAAAATTGCCAGTTATGCTCTATTCTGCATGACAGGTGTAAAGGACACAAATAAAAAAAAGAAGAAGAAGAAGAGGAAGAAAGAAAAAGAAACAATCTTTACTCTAAGAGCTTATAGAAAGCAGGGCAGGTCATCAAGGGGCAGCAAAGGAGCCAAAGGATCAGGTATCACTTATATTTGTGCTGGGGTTTTGCTGGGTTGTGTCATTTGATATTAAGAAATTGGGGCAAAAGTAAAACAAATCCTAAAGTAGTGAGCATTTTTCTTTATGCTCTATGTTGTTTTTAGGAGTACTGTATTTATTAGTTAACAAATCTTCATTCATATCTCTGGATGATCTGGATGATCCTTCCCTTTTCCCTCCATAATTTGAAATTTCAGACATGACATCCACTAAATAAAGGGTGGCAAAAGGGTTGTATCATATGAGAGGAACCATAGTTCTAGTTTTGCTTTTAAAATATTTTTTGTAACTCTAATCAAATTTGCTTAAGGTTTGCTTAAAGCAAATTTACTTCCCTCCCCTCTCTTCTCTTCTGCTTCCTCATTGTTTCCTCCAATTGAGATAGAGATATTGACATATAATATATTCAAAAAGATCCAAAAAGGGGACAAAAGGAATAAGAAGTTCACAATATATGGGAAAAGAGTGAAGGTTGTATCTAGATACTGGAAAGAAGGAAGATCATGTTTATTTGTGTTAAAATTTCGAGGGTAGGTTAAAAATTTGTAGTTATACAGTAGATCCATGTAGGTTGGTGATTTAAAAATGATAATTCTTTTCTCATTTGCCCCTAAGCTTGGGAAGTAAGGTCAAATGTTGGGGGCGGCTCTGGACTGGGCTTGCCTGGACTTGCCTGGGCTTGCCTGAGTGGCCCGCCCTCGGGTACGCTCCACCCCAGGGGCAGGACTTGGGAGGAGCAGAACCGCCTACAGGGAGGGGTGAGGGCCAGAAGAGGGATATAAAAGGAGGCACAGAGGCTGTGGGCAGTTGGCTGTTGGAAGTTCCAGGAACGAGAATAAAGAAGTTAACCTCTCCTCGGGTGCTCTGCCTGGTTTGTTCTCCCCTCCACTAGGGTGGGGTGCCAGAGACGTCTGAAGACCCTGGATTAGGGTGAGTAGAGGGCGGTGGCTGGGGACCCCGATAGGACCCCCGGCAGTCAAACATGCTGATATTCTATCTTCTTGAGAATGAAAAGGTCATGCACTAAGATTGGAGAATTATTACTAAATATTAGAAGTGTGTGTATGTGTGTGTGTGTATGTGCGCACACATGTGCGTTTATGTCCTCTCTCTCACCCCACAACCAAATAGAACTCTTTTTAAGGCATAAAGCAAGTCTTATTTATCCTTGTATTTCATCAAGTCTTAACACAGTGCTCTATACATAACCATTGGTTAATAAACATTTTGTTGAATAAAATGAATGAATATATGAATAGGAACAGAGTATTTTGACACCTAAAGGAAACTTACTATTTAGCTTAGTAAAGAGCTCTTCTTTTTCTATCTCTCTACTATTCTAATAGAGAGCTCACCAGCTTGTCACAGGAGATGGACAAAATGGACCAAGTTAAGAAGCTGATAGAGCACATGTAAAGCACATGTGATGGGTGCTCATCTTTGTTTTTGCTGTTAACTATGGTATTGTGTCTTCCTTCTTAATTTAAGTGATCAAATATGTCAACAACTGACACTTCTAGAAGATTTGCTGCCATTAATATTGACATTATTTAGCTTATATAATTGCTCTTTGGCATGTCAGAGAAAAATAAGAAAGGTTTCCAGCATACTAAGTATCTAAGAGTCCTATGGGATAATCAGTCATGTGATCCTTGCCACAGTATTGTTGGCTTCTTACTTCTCTTGTTTTGGTCTTTTCTTTGTCAGTTTGCCTTCTCCTTCTCCTGCAGTAAGAGAACATAAGTACAGTTATGCAAAATAATATAATACAATTCTAAGTAAAATGCTATTCTCTATCCACATTACAAGAAGAAGAAATTAAAATTAAAATTCTATAGATGTTTTAGTTTAAAATTCCATTCCAAGATACTGTTGTTGTTAGGACACTGACAATATTTGTCACTAAGTTTCACCAAAAAAATTTTAGTCTTTAATTACTTTCTAAAAGCTGTTTTCTTTATACTATTATTATTATATATTTTTTTCTACTGATGCTGTTCACTTCATTCTGCATTAGTTCATACAGTTCTTTCCAGGTTTCTCTGAAACTATTTTCTAATTTCTTATAGTATAATTCTATTCTATTACATTTAAATATAATTTGATTGGTCATTCTCCAAAAGATGGGCCCCCTTTTAGTTCCCAGTTCTTTACTTCTACAAAAAGTTGCTACAAATATTTTACACAAACATTTATTTTCTTTTTCTTTGATATCTTTGGGACACAGACCTAATGGTAATATTGCTCAGTCAAAGGAGATACACATCTTCAAATCATTTTCCAGAATGGTGGGATCAATTCACAGTCCCATAAATAATACATTACTACATATGTATCCATACTACATTTCCAGCAATTATCATTTTCTTTATTATCTTTATCAACCTAATATATATGTGAGAATGGACTTCAGAGTTACTTTCATTTGTATCAAATTATTATTAATTAATTATTAGTGGTTTTGGAGCCTTTTAAAAATTTGTTTCTTGATAGGTAGATTTTTTCCTTTGAATACTGCCTATTTATATTATTTGACCTATTAAAGAACAGTTCTTTTTTAAATTTACATATCTTGGATATGAGATTTTTATCAGAGAAATTTGCTGTAAAGCTTTTCCCTAGTTATGTATTTACCTTCTAATTTTAACTATATTGGTTGTGTTTGTTTAAGATCTTAAAAATTTTATGTAGTCAAGATTGCTCATTTTATCTTCTGTGATTTTCTCCTCCTCTTCCAACCTTTGCTCTCACTGGGAAAAACTCCGTTTTTTTTTTCAGCCACCCACGTAAAAAACCTGGGTGTAATTTTCAAATCCTTACTGTTACTAAACCCACAGAGAAAACTTGTTGCCAAATCATATCTCCACAATATCACTTGTATACATCACCTTTTAAATTTAATCTTCTGCTTTATTTCTTCCATCCACTCTTGGAGTCTTTATGGCCAGCATTCTTTTTTTTTTTTTTTTTTTACCAGAGGTTCTACATGTTACTTGTTTTAGAATTAATTTCTTTTTTTGGGGTTTACCCTTTTTGGGCTTCTCTTATTCCATAATATTTCTTCATCATGCTAAAAAGGGACCTGCTAGAAATTTAGTGAGTTGCTTTTGGAATTCTACATCATTACAAACTTCTAGAAGCATTCCTATCAAATATTCATGTGAATAATGAGGATTCTGCAGATATTGTAAGGACTGGGACCCTTTGGCTATTTTCCTATTACACTCATGTCTCCAGTTTTAGTTCCTCTTTATGACTTTGTGCTTTTCCAGTTTCTATTCTATTTTACACTATTGGATGGGGTACATCTCAGTTCCTTCTCCCTGACTTTTTCCACAACCCTAACCTGGAATAAAAAAAACTAGATCTGGAGGTAACACCAACCCCTGCCTTTTGTGTGATCCCCTACTTACCCAACACACTGACCTCTATCTCATTCCTCTTGTGTTTAATGATTCACAGGCCAAACAATAATCTAAGACTTGAGATCAGCCTAGGTACATGCTTTCTTAGGAATCCCAGCATTAGCTTGTTTTTTTATTATTAAAACTTTTTATTTGCAAAACATATGTATGGGTAATTCTTCAACATTAACCCTTACAAAGCTTTCTGTTACAAATTTCCCCCCCTACTCCCCACTCCTCCCCTAGATGGCAGGATATCCACATGTTTTATTATGTTAAAATACTTGACAAATCAAATATATGCATACATATTTCCACACTTATTGTTGTGCAAGAAAAATCATATCTACAAGAAAGAAAAATCAGAGAAAGGAAACACAATGCAAGCAAACATCAATAGAAAGTATGTTGTGGTCCACATTTCACATCCCTCTCTCTGGGTGTGTATGACTTTCTTCACTGAACAGTTGGAACTGGTTTGAAACATTTCATTGTTGAAGAGAGAGCTATGCCCATCAGAATTGATCATCATATAGTCTTGTTGTTGCCGTGTATAATGATCTCCTGGTTCTGCTCATTTCACTCAGCATCAGCCCATGCAAGTCTCTCCAGGCCTCTCTGAAATCGTCCTGCTGGTCGTTTCTCACAGAACAATAATATTCCATAACTTTCATATACCATAATTTATTCTGCCATTCTCCAATTGATGGGCATCCATTTAGTTTCCAGTTTCTAGCCACTACAAAAAGGGCTGCCACAAACATTCTTGCACATGTGGGTCCCTTTCCTTCCTTTAAGATCTCTTTGGGATATAAGCCCAATAGAAACACTCCATCATTAGCTTCTTAAGAAAGCTCTGTCCTGTCTATTTCTTGACTCTGACAAATGATATGTCTCTTACAGTTTAGAACTAATATTGAACTGACTCCAGGGGAATTCATGCTGACTTCAGGACCCTGACATGTATTTAATAAAAGCACACACAGGACATCTGGTCTGATGTTTCCTTTTGTTTCTAATTTGTATCATTTCTTCTTTTGATGTTCTTTAAAATCTTTTCTGGGGGTATTTCTTAGAGAATATAGACTTTTCTAGCCATTTCATATGCCATCATTGTAAATAGCTTTTCAGTAATTTTCCCCAAGTCACATAGGTAATAAGTGGCAGATTTAGGATATGAATTTGTGCTGTTCCATTATTCCTTTTTTTCTTTGTTTAAATTCCCTTTCTGATTTAATATCTTTTTCTCTTTTTTGTATTAAAAATTTTTATTAAAGTTTTGGGTTCCAAATTCTACCTCTCTTCCTTTCTCCCTCTCCTCCCTGAGACAGTAAGCAATCTATTCCCTCATTTCAAACCTAATACTTTAAAAACTAATTCTTCTGCTTTTGTGACACAGTTAAGGCTGTTTTTTTTTCTGGGATAAGAAATTAATCTCAAGGAAGCAGAAAATTCTCTCCCTAAATGCTTATCACAATGATAGAGATTCTAAGTCAGGAGGTGGAAGGAACAGCAGAGGCAAACTTAAACCCAACCTTAGTCTGCTCAGCAGTTGCAAATTAGCTGATTGCAAAAAAGAGGTGAGAATGCTGACAGAGAACTTTCACTGTTCTTGTGCCTGATTCACATGACAGTAGAGGTGATGTCAGACTCCTTTTTTGCGGCCATCAAAGAGATTTACAAATAGTAGTCAGTCTGGGAAACTTCTCTTCCACATTCTGTTAATAGATAATAAGGGTGTCTGTCTGTCTGTCTGTCTGTCTGTCTGTCTGTCTCTGCTTTGCTGAGGCAATTGGGGTTAAGTGGCTTGCCCAGGAATACATAGCTAGGAAGTGTTAAGTGGCTGAGACCAAATTTGAACTCAGATCCTCCTGACTTCAGGGCTGGACCTGTTAAGTCTCTTTTTAAGAACTACTATTGTTAATGAGAAATCAGAAAGCAATTAAGAAATCTCTTCCCTAACTTCCCTTTGTTTTTCAATCTCCACAAGCCCAGAGATGCTGCTGATCATTGTGCAAGAGAAGTGGGGCAAACCAGAAAATGGGAACTAGAAGGACCTAGGGAAGGGAAGGGGATAAAAGTAGAAAATGTTTTTGCTTATAGATTAGAAACTAATTCAATCTCTGGATTACAACACTAATTCTCCTCTCTCCAAATTAAGGGAAGAAAATATACTTCAGATATCTTTGCTCTATGCTGACCTTTTACTCTTGAAACCAAACCAGGAATAAGGGTGGGAGGTAGTCTCTAGGCTGTCTCCTCCTTCTCTACCAGGTATGTGGAGACTACAGATCATATGTCCTAAAGACTATCAACTGACCAAATGGGAGAAATAGATATTTTCTGGATCTTTTCATATCAAAACCCAAATGATTGCAGTACCAGGATGCTTACCTTGTGGGTATTCTAATTGACTACTGCAATTGTAAAAAGATCATTCTAGCTTATCTAAAGGAAAAGTGGCAACAAGGATTAACAGCAAGAAATCTTCTACTGGAGCATGAATACCATTGGATGATTGTATGTCCAAAATCATCCTACTGTTGTGTTTCCATTGTTCGAAGTACAATGAAGCCGGCTAACCAAGACTGTTCCACATTGGTTTCTATTTTCCTCTTTCTGTTGTTCATAGGGATGAAGTTTGTTAATATTATCTCTCTTCAAGGCCAGTTCAAATTCATTGAGGCCTTTGATTACCATAAATATCAGCACCATTCATCCTCCCTGATTTTTTGGTACTAATTATACATATAAACACTGTTTACATATATAGGAACATGTATATTCCCTGAAAATCATAAATTCCTTGCTCATAAGAACTATTTAAATTGGGGACAGCTATCCACTGATATTCTGTGCTCTATCCACTGTACCAGCCCAGAAGTCAGGAGGACCTGAGGTCATATTTGAACCCAGACACTTAACACTTCCTAGCTGGGTGATCCTGGGCAAGTCACTTAACCCCAATTGCCTCAGCAAAAAAAAAAAAAAAACAACAAAAAAAAACCTATTTAATTTTTATCATTATTAATTATTATTATTATATTATATATATATCCTCTATATATATCAAGATATATGTTAGTAGGGAATGGAAATATATATTATATAATGATATTAACATATTAATATTATTAATATTAATTTTATCCTTAGCACCAACCAAAGTGATTGGTACATAGTTGGGGATTGATATATGTTTGCTGATTGATTGAAGTTATGTGATACCTCAAAAGACCCATTACCTCTTTTATTTTTTTTTTTTGCTGAGGCAATTGGGGTTAAGTGACTTGCCCAGCATCACACAGGTAGGAAGTGTCTAAGACCAAATTTGAACTCAGGTCCTCCTGACTTCAGGGCTGGTGCTCTAACCACTGCGCAACCTAGCTGCCCTGACCTCACAAGACCCATTATCTCTTTTATTCTTAAATCTTTTCCCAGTTCTGAAAAAAAAGTTTGTGTTAGTACTTGACTTACCATATTTTCCTCCAGGTGATCCAGACCAGGAAGATTACAAAACTCATGAGTAAAATACAAGCAGCAACTGCTAAGGAGATAAAATCCAAAATTGTGTCTATTAGCTTATAGGAAGTACTAGCTAGCATGAGCCTGGTAGACTAGACAAATCTTTATGATTAGATTTTTTTAGGCAAGGGCTCTCCAAACAAGGAAATGCTTATTGGTCGATTGATTGCTGCTTTCTTGTACAACTTTGAGCAGAGATAAAAAAACATTCAGGTTTGTTAAACTGAGTTGAAGAGAAGGGTTTTTCCAATGGAAAATATGGTGGTTTTACCCCTATTAATCTATACTTGAGAAGGCTGAGAGAAAACAATTAAGAAAGGTCCAGAGCTCCAGCACACAACAGGATAGAGAGAATACTAAGCTCAGGCCTATTAACCTTAAATTTATTTCCATCCTCCAGGGCTGGACATTACGTAAGCCAAATACATCCATACTCATGGCAGCTGAGCTAGCCTATGGAAAACCCTATTCATGTCATTTCCCTGAAAATCTGGCTAGGAAGGAAGGCAGGGGGTCATACCAATATATGAAGGGAGGTAAACAGGTGGGTCCACACTAAAGAGTGAAGCCAAGTAAAGAACTCAGCCAAGGTCAGTTCAAAGATCTGAGTTTTACTTTTCACATTTACTGGCATCAAACTAATTTGCAGGATGAAATCATTCCTTGTCTTCTCACAGCAATAAGGGCTGATGAACAGTAAGCTGATCTTGAATCTCAAGATAAATGTTAGTAGGGAATGGAAAGTTCTAAGACATTGGAGAGAGAACAGCAAGATCAATTTGCCTGGAGTGTAGTATAGGGGAATGAGGTGTAATTAGTCTGGAAGGATATATTGGAATCATGTTTTGAAGGACATTAAAGGTCCAAAAAGAAGAATTTGTGCTCTAGAGGCAACAGGGTATGTCAGAAACATCCGGGGAGTTTGTTTAAAGTCAAAACTGGAATTTAAGAAAACTCATATAAAGCTATGTCTTAATATGAATTATTCTGCATTAATTCTTAATTTTGACAAACATTATAATCATGGTATCTAGAATGGGTGCTTTTTAATGTGTTTAATAACTGATCTTAAGATACAAATATTATACATAAAATAATTTAACCTACCTGCTATCTTATGTTCTGTAGTAAATGAAGATGGTACAGCTATTTCAGTGGAAGCTGTAAAATAAAATTGTTGGGAATTTAAGAATATCATTTTGGTAGTTGTATTGAGAAGGATAGATGAGAGAGAATGTATTCAGGGAAACCAATTAGGAAATTCTTGCAATAGTTCGAATGAGATGTGAGTTTGGAGTAGCGTTTGAACAGATAGGCAGATGGAAGAATATTGAGTGACTGAAGTCAATGAGACTTGGCAACTAATTGAATGAAAGGCAGGGAAGGTGACTAAGAATGAAGAGTTGAGGATGACCCTTTGGTTGCCAACCCAGGTGACTGGAAGAAGGCTGGTATCTTCTATAGAAATAAGGAAGTTAATTTTCAGGTAACTCTCAATCTAACAGGAATCATCCAATGTTCTTATAAATGATTTTTTTTTGTCAAATGCAGTGTCATCATCCCTTTCATTAACAATTCCCATGGTTCCAGAATTGTTCTATTTTTTTTTTTACAGATATAGTCTTGTGGGTCAGATTTTCCTGATAAGAAAACAAAGATTAACAATTACAGAATATTATTTCTCTGGCTCTCTAATCATATTTTCATCTCACCATCACTTTTATCTTCACTTATATTTATCTTTGTCCCATCCAACATACTTAAGTATATCCTAGTCTGAAAGGGCATTTTTCTGTTTCCAGTTAGATATTTAGCAGATTGTTGACTATGGCTTGATAACTTAGCACAAAACTATATGCTCAGTATGAATTATGTTAGTCTTGATCTGTCCTTAACTTTGATAAACATCATAGTACCTAGAATGGTTGTTTTTAATCTGTTTAATAACTGTTCTTAAGATACAAATATTATACATAAAATAATTTGACTTACCTGACATCTTATCTTCCATAGTAAATGAAGATAGTGCAGATGTTTCGGTGGAAGCTATAGAAAAACAATTGTTAAGATTTAAGAATATCTGTTTGGTAGTTGTGTGGAGAAGGATAGATGAAAGAGAATATGTTCAAGGACATCAGTTAAAAATCTTCTTGCAATAGTTCAAATGAGATGAGATGGGCTCAGTTTAGCATGGAGATTGTGTGGATAGAAGGAAATAGATGGAAGAGATATTGAGATAGCAAAATCAATAAGATGTGGCAACTGATTAAATAGGATGGGGGAGGATGATTAATAATGAAAAGCTGAAGATGACTCTATGGTTGCCACTAATTAATTATTCATATTCCTTTCATTAATTATTCATATGTTTTCAAGATTATCCTACTTTTTACAGATGTAGTCTTATGGTTCAGATTTCCCTGACCAGAAAACAAAGATTAACAATTCTAGAGTGCTACTTCTCTGATTCTCTAGTCATATTCTCACCTCACCATTACTTTTGCCTTAGCTTATATTTATCTTTGTCCCATCCAACACACTAAAATATGTCTTGGTCTGAAAGGGCATTCTGTTGTTTCAAGTTAGCTCTCCAGCAGATGATTCACTATGGTTTGAAAATTTAGCATAAAAAGTTATGTCAGAGTCTGGATCTATCCTTAACTTTGACAGATACTACATGGTACCTGTAATGGGTGCTTTTTTATATGTTTAATAACTATTTTTAAGATGGAAGTATTATACATAAAATAATCTGACTTACTTGCTATCTTATCTTCTGTAGTAAATGAAGATGGTACAGATGTTTCAGTGGAATCTGTAAAAAAGAATTGTTGAATATGTTTTCTAGAAACTGTGTTAGGTGGGGGAAAGTCTATATTATTCTAATTATATCAAACAATACATTAATTGAAACAATACAATAGTTCACAAATGGACTAAAAGTTCATTTGTCAGGTAAAAAGAGCACGAGTTTAGTGAGAATATGAATTAGAAAAGGATGCCCAGGTTGCTATATCACCACCCTTACAGTCATCCACATAAGTAATCTGGGCATCCTTTTCTAATTCATATTCTCACTAAACTCATGAAAAAAAATTATTGCAAAATCTTGTCTCCCCAATATCACTTCTATACATCCCCTTTTCTATATTAATACATGTTTCAAGTCTTCACTCCTGGAATATTGCATAACCTTTCTTTCCCTCAACACTCACCCCAAAATATCCTCAATACAAGTGCCAAAATGATTTTCCATGGAGAGAAAATATTGATTATAATACCAGGAAACAGAAAGGGAAAAGTGCTTTAGTTAAGTAAATGCCTCTAGGAGACACGTTGTTGATATATTTGTAAACCCTAAAGACTGACATAATTGAATATACAGCTTGAAGGCACAGCCAACCTTTCCATTTCCAAGAAATCCCAATGGAGAGGGAAATGTAATAAGCATCAGTTGCTTATGTGGATGATTGTAAGGGTGGTGATATTCTTCTCAATGACAGGGAAGTTTGGAAAAGGGGCAAGTTTGGGAAAGGAAGGCGATTAGTTCTGCTTGGAATTTATTGAGTTTGGTATAGTTTGATAAGTTCAAAATATCAAATAACCAGATGCTGATGCAGAACTGGAGCTTAGGAAAAAGACAAAAAGCTGGATATAGACATGGTTATGTGTTTACAGCTGATAATTGAATTCATGGGGGCTGTTAAGGTCACTAAAGGAAAGACTAAAGGGATAAAAAGAAGTAGGACAAATATGGAGCCTTGAAGGATGTCCATAGTTAGTGGCTGTCATGTAGGTGAAGATCTAATAAAGCAAACTCTAATGGAACAGTGAAAAAGGTAGGAAGAAAATCAAGAAAGAACAGTTTTACAAAAATCCAGAGAGAAATATACAGGAAATATACAGGCCATTAACATCAAATATTTCAGAGAAGTCAGAAAGAATTGAGGTTAAGAAAAGATTAGTAAATTTGGCAGTTAAAACATTATTGGTAATAAAAAAGAGAAAATTCGAAGAAGAAGGTGAGAAACTAATGATAAAGTTTAGAAGAAAGAGCAAGAAGAGAGGAAGTAGAAGCATCTAATGCACTGATTTTCCAATAGAGGATAATAGCTGGTGAATATATTAGGTATGGGTTAATTTTTTTTAGGGTTGGGACAGAGTTTATTTGTATGAATCAGGGAATATATTTCTGGAGAGAGAGAGAGACAGAGAGACAGAGAGAGACAGAGAAAGAGAGAGAGAAAGAGAGAGACACACAGAGACTCGCAGACAGAGACACAAAGAAAGAGAGTGACAGAGAGACACACAGAGAAACAGAGAGAGATAGAGAGTGAAAGATGGAGAGAGAGGAAGTGAGAGAGAGATGGAGAGAGGAGAGAGAAGAAAGAGAGAGAGGAGAGAAGAGAGAGGAGAGAGAAGAGAGAGAGAAGAAAGAAAAGAGAGAGAGAAGAGAGAAAAGAAAGAAAGGAGGAAGAGAGAGAGAGAGAATTAATGTGTTAATATACACTATCACAGTAGATAATGGTCACCTGACCATCTGAATTGGTTGAAAAAATTGGGTAGAATGAAATGTTAAAGAAGGAAAGGTGGCTATTTTGTTCTGTTTGGAAGTTCAACCAGAAGGCAGGAGGTGTTGCTGTGTCCTGAGTATCTGGAAGCAGGGCAATAAGTGACTTTAATGTCACTTGCATGTCATCCTTGCCTCAATTCAAATTGCATGCCACAATTATTCAGAATCACTGATCAAATTATAACCACCATAATCACTAAGAGGTCACCCAACTCATCAAAACTAGTTAGTATTTAAACTTAATCTCAAAATGTCGACTTTGCCCTGGATATTGGGTTAATACTTTCCAATGTTTTGATTGGGAAGCTAAAGTCATGCTACTGACTATAAAAAAAGCTATGTATTAGGCTGGGAGTGGGGAGTGGAAAAGGAGTGAAGGAGAGGGTAGGGATCAGAAAGCTCAGTGGAAAAGGATTATACTCACTGACATTGGTGCACTTCAGATCAGGTTTAGTCCATGTTGGTTTTCCATTGCTCTTCCTGCAGATACTCTCAACAGTTCTCCCATACTTAGCTGTTTTGAGACACTGATACTGAAGCTTCTGTCCCACCACAAACTGATAACTCATTATTTCACTAGCATAGCTCCAAAGTACAGGTTCTTGGCAGTGACCTAGAAGAAAGGAAAAAAAATCTGAGCAAAAAAATTGAAGATATTGCTAATACAAGTAATTGACTTTCTGTTTAAAAGATGGAGAGAGATGGAGCCTTGGTTCTTATTCATTTCTGACTTCACAAAACCAGCTATTATTTTTTTGTTTGTGGAAAGAACCTTCTTTTGTCTTAGTTCTATTTTATGAACTTTAAAATTATTTATGTATGTAATATTGTCAATAATATTAATGCAAAACAAAAAACTAAATGAAATGTTGAGATTTTCTTCTACTGCTAAACTGTAGTACCTCTACCACATCATGTTTTTTAAAATTAATTTTTGTGCATGTTGTGTGTTCTTGCTCATTGTCCCTTGATGAAGAGTAAAACCATTTATGTAGCATCTACCATGTGCCAAGTACTGTGCTAAGCACTTTAACAAGTATTATCTGACCCTCATAACAACTCTGAGAGGTAAGGGCTACTATCCCCATTTTGTAGTTGAGGAAACTTAGGCAGAGGTTAAGTGACTTGATTAAGTGTTTGAGACCACCGAGTGTCTGAGCCTGGGTTTAAACTCAGATCTTCCTGAGCTCCATCCATTAATCTACCAGCTGCCTCACAAAGTGTTTACAAACATTATATTCACATACATATATCAATCAAGTGACCTGTATTCTAGTTCCAGTTCACTATCATAACTCTGTGTGAAATTAGACAAATTATTTAAACTTTCTGTTCTATTGGGTGCTGTGCTAAACATAGAATATACAAATAAAGGTAAAAAAATCCCCGCTCTTAAGGAATTTATCTTCTAATAAGGCAGACAGCAAGTAAGTAAATATACATATATAACATACAAGCAGAGCTGATGGAAAATAATCTTATTGAGAAAGATACTACCAGTCATGGGGGCAAGAAGAGAACTCCTGTAGAAAGTGGCATTTGAGTGGAATCTTGAAGATTCTAAGAAGCAGAAACTCAATAGAATAAAACTCATTCCAAAAATATTCCAGAAGGAGGAGAAAGATAGTAGCTGGCACAATTAGAGTACAAAAATGATGAAAAGATGAAAAAATATATTTCCCCACTGTGATGATCTCTTGGAGAGGGTCCCCTCAGACACATGGATACCATGGAGGACCCATGTACTTAGTAAGATGGTCTGCCTCTATTTATCAAGCACAAATGATAATCCTTTTTGGACCAACTCATGAGGATCAAATCAAATGTACTATGTGTATTTAA
Organism: Myrmecobius fasciatus; assembly: GCA_023553655.1. Classification (NCBI taxonomy): domain Eukaryota; kingdom Metazoa; phylum Chordata; class Mammalia; order Dasyuromorphia; family Myrmecobiidae; genus Myrmecobius; species Myrmecobius fasciatus. Next base: position 1,436 of record JAJPUD010015523.1, on the reverse strand, counting down.
ATTATACCTACATATCTATATATTTATATCTATATATGACCCTATTTAAAAAAATTCTCCTAAAGAGGCCTTTTTAAGATTAGAAAAACTAGGTATAAAAATTGTTATTGTCATTCTGTGATGTGTCAGTCCCTTTAGAGTCAGGTTGCAGCATGTGAGTTTTAATTTAGGTCTATGAGGAAACTATTTGGGAGAAATTTTGTAGAAAACGGAAAGAAAGAGAGTGGGGAGAAACTTTTCTTGGGCAAACTATCTTGTTATTTATTTATTTATTTATTTTTGAGGAAACACCATAAAGAGAAATTTATAAAGAAATAAGTCTAGGGGCAACTAGGTGACACAGTGGATAGAACACCAGCCCTGAAGTCAGGAGGACCCGAGTTCAAATTTGATCTCAGACACTTAACACTTCCTAGCTGTGTAACACTGGGCAAGTCATTTAACCCCAACTGCCTCAGAAAAAAAGAAAAAAATGAGTGTATAAAGAGACATTTAAGAGCTATGACTTGAGAGTAGCTGAAGAAATTATTTTGCTATTATGGCTGGAGCTAAATTGGAGAAGATAGAGAGGAAGAAGGAGAAGAGATCTTTGATGAAAGGAATCTTTCTCTATTTTTTTTGAAAGAAGATGAAAAGGATGCTTGCAACATTTTATATAAGTATTATAAACAAGGCATTTCTCACTAAATATTCCATTTAACTAAAGTTCTGATTTATTTGTTAACCCAAGTAAACCAAATAGTGTGTTAATAATAACAAAAGTGAAGAGAAGGCATCTGTAGTTAGAGGAGGGGTTTCAGGTAAAATCAATTGTGATCTTTCTCATAGCTAAAATATTGCACATAGTTATCTTTATATTTGTCTTATAATTGTTTGCTTTGGGAATAAATTATTTCTTTAATAAATTTTATTATTCACATCTAAGAGATAAAGAATTTAATATATAGAAAGATATGAATGATAACGTTTTAAAGAAGGTTTCTTTAGTTATAAAATAAATAATGTATGAACTGGAGTAGGAATTCTGAGTCTTATTTGATTCAATGATATGAAATTTTATTAATTAGAAAATATGCAAATATACTCCTGAATTATGTTTAAAGTAATGATAAGATTAAATATAAGAAGCAGTCTAGTGGCAGGATGTGGTGAACTACAAAGCTGATGATACAGATCATCCTGTTATATGAAGGGTCATCTTCCTAATCCTGTAACACACATAGAGTTTTCAGACTTCTGATTTCACATATTTTTGGAATCTTCTATGAATCTGAGGTGACACATATAAATTCATAGTCTTAGTGAGCTTCCTGGGACCCAGCTAATATGTGACAAAAGGACAGCATGAAACTAAATCTTCTTGATTCCAAGGTCGAACACACACACACATTCTCTCTCTCTCTCTCTCTCTCTCTCTCTCTCTCTCTCTCTCTCTC
>JAJPUD010015522.1:26457-37109 GCA_023553655.1 Myrmecobius fasciatus | reverse complement strand
AAAAAAGACTATGTTCCCATATTTTCAGGATTGGAGGACAGCAATAAATTAAATTCCCTCAAATGTACCCATGGTCACATAGTTAGGAAGATGAGTCTTCCTGACTCCAGGCTCGACATTTTATATAATATTGGTGGAAGGAAGGAAGAAGATAAGTTAATAAGAATAAAAATGAAAGACTCCTGTGCTGATTAGCCATCTCTCTCTCTCTCTCTCTCTCTCTCTCTCTCTCTCTCTCTCTCTCTGTCTCTCTCTGTCTCTCTCTGTCTCTGTCTCTGTCTCTCTCTGTATCCCAGAAAGTGATCATAGATGGCTTTTCCTTTAATTTAAATGTGTCTTTTCTGATAAGCAGTGAGCATATTCATTTTTGAGAAGTCTCTTTTGCCGTAAGTTACAATTTCTTGACAGGAAAAAAAATAAGTTGGCAGGAGTTATAGGAAAACTTTTTTTCTGTGAGATAGCACTGTGATAGGGGAAAAATTCTAAACAAAAGAAGGAATCACATTAGCCAGATAGGTTCAAAACCCGGCTCTATTGACTCTGACACTAGTTAAATGGTCACTGGAGAGTCATAACCTTGCTCAGTTAGAGCTTACAAAATAGAAAAAATATGAGTATCTTTCTCATAGAGTTGCTGTGAGGATCCAAGAAAATATTTTATGTAAAGTACTTTGTAAACTAAAAAGGGCTACATGACGGTCAACTCTTGGTATTAGAATGTGCCCTGAGATGTCATGTACTCTTTTATCAGAGTAGGAACAATTCATCTCTGAGACTCATTTGTTGTTCTGTAAAATGAGGGAAATTCTATTATATATTGCCTATCTCACAGGACTGTGAGGAAAACGCCAACTTTAGAGAGCATAACATGAGTGGGACCTAGTATAAGCTCATTTTTACTTTCTTCCTAAAATGTTTTAGATGTACAACAATGAGTCTTGGCTCTGATATTTACTAAATATACAACAGTAGCAGAATCGCTTAAGAACTCTAAGCCTTAGTTTACTCATCTGTAAAATGGGGAGGCAAGGGATTAAGCATTTATATAGTGCTTACTGTGCGTCAGGCATTGTGCTCCATGTCACAAATATTATATAATTTTATGTAATCCTTGCATTATGCATCTTAGAGGGTTATTGCAAGAAAGTACTTTTTAAACTAATAAATGCTGTCTAATTGCACTAATTATTAAATATTATTCTTATTAATAAAATTCAAATTCTGCTCCTAGTTCCAATACTTTTTAGCTTCTCTGGGCCATGCTTTCCTCATCTGTAAAAATGCACTAGATGATTTAAGACCCAGTTCAATTTTACATTCTAGAAACTGTGAGATAGACATATAAATATGCTAATCAAAATGCCATTATTTATCCAGAATATGACTTAGCTAGGATTATCAATTTATTTTATCTTTATCATCTATGCATATATATATATATATATATGTTAATATATACAAATATACATACATATAGTTATAGATGAACATATTCATTTATTTATGCATGTGTATATGTTTATGTGTCTGTATATATGTGTATATATAAATGTATATCTGTGTATGTGTATATGTATGCATACATATACATATATACATATATGTGTGTGTATGTAATAGGGCCTGTTGGAAGCTCTGCTTACTATCTATTTAAAAATATATTGGTTTTTTGACAGTTACTTTTGTATTGATTAGTTTGTCAATGTTTGCTGAAAATCCCTTGAACTCACACCAGATTGACTACTTATTCTGCCATACCTTTCCAATCCTTCATAAATCAAGGATATGTGATTTCAGTGGCTTCAGTAACACTCTTTGCTGTACCACATTGCAACCTATTTGTTTTCTAGTAGCTTATTTCAAGAGTCGTTGGGGCTGAAATAAATCATCACCTTGTATACATCGTCTGCACAATGAATGAGTCTCTGAACTTCCCTAGCCTGGGCCTTGGATGGCAGATGTCTAGTTCATTGCCAAGTTCACATTCAAGTTCTTTATGGTTTTATATGTTCTTGCAGAAGTTTCATTCCACTGGCATCCTCTAACACCATAACAAGCTGGTAGGGCAGAGGAAGACTGTACCAAAGGATCATGAGATAGCCAGAAAATAAGGATTTAAGACAATAGATTTAAAGAATTTATAACAAAGAGTTTTGTTCACACAGCCAACAAAGTCATTTCCCTAAAGTATAGTTCTGACCATATCACCTTTTCTGACTTGGTAAAATCCAGTGGCTTTCTTTTTGCCTCTGGGTCAAAAATAATTACTTTTGATTGGCTCTTTCCAACCTGACCCTTTCTATTTTTCTACTCATTTTCCATATTACTTCATTTCTTGTATTCTATGGTCCAGGCATTCAGGCCTCCTTAACCATTTCTCTTACGATGAGCTTTCACCCATCTCTGTAGTTTTATATTGACTGTCTTCCATGCCCAGAAGACTCTTTCTCCTTATGTTTACTTCTTATGATCCATAGCTTATTTCTAGGTTCATTTCAAATGCCATATTTTACAAGTCTTCTTCTTTTCTTTTCTATTTTTTTGCATCAGTTTCTTTTTTAAAAATGTATTTATTTAAAAGTTAAATGCAAAATAAGAAAAAGAAAACAAAATAGAAAAAAGGAAGGAAAAAAATACACAAAACATTTTTATGCGTCCAACAGAATCCCAGGGAGGATTCAAAATATGTAACAATAATTTTCCATTTCAAGAAAGCATAAATAATAATGGAAGACATTATATTCATAACTATCCATCTTTGCTTTTTTGTAGATTTTATTTTGTTTCCCATTGTGTACTTTTTTACTTTATTCTTTTTCCCCCTTTCCCCACCCAAGTTTTATATTTATGTATACATATTTATGTATGTATGTATGTATGTATACATATATATTTATGGCAGTTTTATATTTATGTATACATACATACATAATATATATGTATGCATATTGTATTGTGTATGTACACATACACCTACACAAATATATACACATAAGCAAATGCACATATATACACATACACACCTAAAATACTATTGATCGGGCTGACATATGATACAGATTGCTCTCTTGATTGAATCTCTTTTAAGTTTGATTTTATCTGCTATCAATGTTTACTAACCATATTTTTTTCTATAAATTCTACTCCTGATCATTGTTATTGTGTGTGTGTATCTCTTTGTTCCCATCCCTGCTAACTCTTCTACTTTACTTCTACTGGCCTTGCTATCACTTTACCTCCCCAACCCCACCTCTACCATGAATCCTTCACTTAGTTTCTCCCTTCATCCTTCATCCCATCCCCATTAATCTATGAACTTTGTCCAACTGCATACCCTTCTATTCCTCATCTAATCCTATTCCCTCCTTATTTTTTCTTTGTAGATTTTGGAAGGTGCTTAACCCTTCTTAGTATACACATACATTTATATACATATATACATATGTGTATATAGATATAGATATATAGATATAGATATAGATATATAGATATACATCCACATATGTATATATAACTGTATATGTGTGTGTATCCTGAGAGAGAAAAAGGGGGCTTTTCATTTCCTCTGCTAATACCTCCCTTCCATGCTGCCTTAGAACTACTTGTATGCTTCTTTTATGTACCTATTTATTGGTATATTATAGATGCATACATAGGCACATCTTTCTCCCTCCACCCCTTAGAATAGGAGCTCCTCCAAAGCACAGATGGTTTCTGTTTATTCTTTGTAGCACAAGCAACTCCTGGGATGAGTTTTCCAGTTTGGGGACCAACAGCTTATATGTGGCAAAAAAGTATGCCCTGGGAAGTCATTTACAAGGAACAGAAAAAGACAGAATAACAAGAAAGCTGGACTGTCTGGATGGATGATCTGTCTAGAAATATAAAAAAGGGACTGAGAGGAATTTATTCTTCCCCTGGTCCAACACTCCATACAGTGTATAGCATATAGTTGGTACTTAACAAATGCTTATTAATTGACTAATAAATACTTGTTGACTGATTGTTCCTTCCAGGTGTGAAAAGAAAAGTAGGGACTATTTTCATGAAAACTGGGATTATTTGGGGGACTGAGTTGAGTGAATAGATTTTTTTCATATTTCAAATGCTTCCTGATGTATTACATTTGGTATTTTTCCACAAAAAGACAAACAGTAAACTACATAATTTAGAGAAGAGAGAAACATTTCCTAGTATATATTTATCTAATTTTGTGAATATTTAGTAACAATATCTGATATTTATATGACATTCTTCATTTTAGAAAAAGCTTTGTGTATTATAATATATTCTCACAATCCCTAAAAAGGTATCCTCATTTTACAGATGAGGAAAAACAAAGAAAGGTTAAGTGATTTGTCCAGCTAAGGCAGGATTTGAATCTTGGCCTTCTGACGGCAAATTTAATGATTTTTCCAATTCAATTCAGAGCACTTCTAAATAGATGTAAGAGATGGGATATAAAGTTATGGCGAATTCATAATTGCTTAAGCTGATTATGTAGTTATGAGCAAGAAATATTCCATAGTTGATTGGCAAAAGACATCTCAATCAATGAAAGGACATTTACAATCGCCTCTGAGAACTAGTTCACTGTATAGGTTTCCAAATGTGAACAATTGATAAAAGGGATGTTTTTCTTACAAACCCAGGAAGGTAAAAAATAGCACCCACTTTCCACAAGAACATTTCAAATCATTTTCTCTAAACTCCACTGAGGTAATTTCCAAATCAAAATTACCTGTTGAGAGAAGAATAACAAAGAGGTGATACCCCTTAGTGGTTGTGAAAAATGACTCTAGTGGAAAGCAAGCAAATTGCTTTCTTGTTGGTTAGCCCATTTTCTCCACCTTCCATTTAAAGCAATAGGTTAAACTTAACAGGATGTATTTGTCAATACCAGCAAGTCATAATCTACAAACTCTACCTCAGCCACAAGTTCATTTTCCGCAACCTGCTCGACATTCTGCGCCGAATACCTCATCATGAGCCAAAGGAGGTCTGATTCATCCTCCATCTTTCTTTCTTTCTTTTTTTTTCATTGAACACTTCAAAGGAAGGCAGTGGTTGCATCTATACAGGAAAAATCATGTGGGGATCTGAGCAATTTTCCAGGAAGTTCAGGTGATAAAGGCAGCTAATTTGAATCATAGAGACCCAAAGATATCTCTGACTATTGGACCTGCGTGTCCCCTGCCACTTCAATTTCAATGTGTCCAATATACAGCTTATTTTTTTCTTAATCCTGTTCTTCCATCTCAGTTTATTATTTCTTCCTGCCCCATTCACACAATGGTCCCATTATGGGCTCTTCCCTCTTTCTCACTTCTCATAACTTAATTGGTTACAAGTTCCAATGCTGAAAAACATTTTCTGTCTGTCATATTCTCCCTATTCTTAGAAATTTACTATCAGCAGAGACTACTATTATTACTCATTTAGATTATTCTAAAAGCATTCAAACAGTATGCTAGGCATTGCATCCTGTGGAGAAAAATGTTACGAGACTGTTTTTTGCTCTCAAAGAGTCAACGATGTGAAAAACAAAGAATTATAAAAGAAAATAATACACGATGTGTACATAAGAAAGGTGCAACTCATTTGTAATCCCTTGTCATTCTAATGCATCCTTCATCTATTTGATACCCTCTCTTCCCCGCTCAAAGCTTATTACATTCTAGGATAAAAATTCTAATTCTGACATTTAAGGCTCTCCACAAGAAGGCATCATTTTTCCTTATCAAACATTGCTTCTCTCTACACTAAATCCTTTAGCTAATCAAACTAAGGTAACCCTATCACCCTGCCCTTTACATTACTACACTCAATAGGTGCCCTTGACTTTCCCACCTGTGCCTTTGTTTACGTTGTTCCTAGGTTTGGAATGATTTTTTTTTCTAAATTTCTGTGCATCAGTTCAAGTTCAACTTCCTCTTGAGCTTTACTTCTTGATCTGCACTACATCCTTTTCTGCCAATCAATAATACTTGTGTCTTGAATAGGTACCCAGTTGATATTTGGCTCATCTTCCTCATCATCACCTGCTGATCACCTGAGATTAACTAGAGCTTGAGTACATTAATGAGCCCTGGGAGGGGGACTATCAGTGACAGAATCCAAATCCTGCTTCCAATTCAGCCTTCACAGCCATCATCCATCCAGGAAGTGACTCTTGTGCAGGAGGGGCCAGTTATTGCCACCAAATTTCAACTAGCTACCATTCCCAGGGCAGGGAAGTAATGAGACACCTCGAGGAAGACATAGAAGACCCTATGTGCTGGGAAATCGAGCCATCTCTATCTCCCTTTCTACTTTAATGGATACAGCCCAAGATCCTGGACATAAGCACCTTTTGAACAGCAATGCTTCTGGTCCAGTGGCTGCAGCCATCATCCTGTGAACAACTCGAATGGAGGTGCAGCCTGGCCACTACCTGGAAGTGCTGTAAGTCACCCAACTGAAGACCCAAGCAGAAAACTAAGTTCTTGGAATCAAAGTCATTGGCACTCTCAAACAGTTCAACTGAACTTCAATCAGAAACAAATACACTTTTATTAATAGATATGAAATTAAAAAGGAAAAACAACACCTGCCTTGCTTCTGTTCTATGACCAGGAGACCTTGCGTCTGACTTGCTGCTCAAAGCTTCATAGGTGGTGACTCCCCCATTAAGAGTGGGAGTCCCTTGACTTTTGCTTGCACCTTTCTTACTTATTTTTATGTGCTATTTTGATTAACATTAAGAGCATTTTTGATGTTATCAATTTCATTTGTCTAATTTGTGGCTAGAACTGGAACCCAGATTGTGTCAAAAACACTAAAGACTAAACCAAGAACATGGAGAATTGTAAAAGTGAATCTGTGTGTGTGTGTGTGTGTGTGTGTGTGTGTGTGAGAGAGAGAGAGAGAGAGAGAGAGAGAGAGAGAGAGAGAGAGAGAGAAAAGAGAAAGAGAGAGAAAGAGAGAGGAGAGAGACTCTCTGTCTCTGTGGGTCTCTGTTTCTCTCTTTTTCTGTCTCTGTCTTTCTCCCTGTCTCTGTCTGTTCTTATGTCTCTGTCTCTGTGTGTTTGTTTCTTTCTGTCTCTGTCTTTCTTCCTGTCTCTGTATGTCTATTATGTCTCTGTCTCTATGTGTCTCTGTTTCTGTCTCTGTCTCTTTCTCTCTGTCTCTGTATGTCTCTGTTTCTGTCTCTCTTTCTCTCTGTCTCTGTGTGTCACTGTTTCTCTCTGTCTCTGTTCTTATCTCTGTTTCTGTGTGTCTCTGTTTCTGTCTCTGTCTGTCTCTGTCTCTGTTCCTCTGTTTCTCTGTCTCTGTCATCTGTCTATTTTTGGCTGTGTCTCTGTCTCTGTCTATCCCTCTTCTCTGTCTGTCTCTCTCCCTCTCTCCCTTCCTCCCTCTTTCTCTCTACATCTCTTCCTACCTTTTCTTCCTCTCTTCCCCTCATACTCCTCTGAGGCTTAAACTTTTCCCCTAATGGCACATCAAAAATGGTGGTAGTGTTATTAAATCTAGTTTTACTTGTATGTGTCATTTCCCCCTGTTGGATCCTAAGCTGGCGATGGCAAGAATAGTGGCTTGTTTAGTCTTTTTATTTTCCCCAACACCTAGTATGTAACAAAGAACAGATGCTTACTAATTTTTGGTTGAATTTCATTGAATCAAATCTAAATCTTAATTAAAAAAGGAAACCAACAGCGAGCTTTTTTGTTTAATTCAGAGTTATCTAGATAATACTTACCACCTTGCTTTGCTCTTTGGATTCAGTTATTGACCAAATGAGAATGGCCCTTTAAGGAATGGCATGAAACAGGATCTTTCTTAGAGGAAGAATGGATATTTGTAATGACTTCTGCTCACACCTACAATCCATTGTAGAACCCTTGTGTGAATGTAACAAGGACTTTTCAAGATATAGTAGACTATGAATCAGTGGTTGTGATTGAACATGATTATTTTCCTCAAAGCTGTTTCTTTCTTAGAATATTGTTATTATTGAATATACATTGCTCTGGTTGTGCTCACTTTATATTCTTCATCAGTTTATAAAATCTCTCAAAGTTGTTCATTTTTGTTACATTGATGACATAGTGCCTTTTTTTCTCCTGGTTCTGTTCAATTTATTCTGCTTCGGTTCATAAAAATCTTTATATATCTTTTTGAAATAACCTATTTCCTTATTTCTTGGAGCACAATAGTGAATATTATCACAATCATAAAGCACAACTCTACCAGCCATTCCTCAATTGTTGGGGTTCCCTTACATAACAGTTTTTCATCCTTCACAAAAGCGTCTAGTTTTGTACGGATAAGACCTTTTCTTTTTAATGTCTTTTGAATTTCAATGTGATAACCATTTTTTATTCTAGAGCAACAGTGTTTTATCATTTATGGTAAAGAGGTGAAGGGTTTAGGGTAGAGAATTATATATACACATCATTCTGTACACTAAATATTTCATTTCTTTTCCATGAATTATAGCATGAATATGCATAAATACATGCACATAAACACATACCTACAAATATATACAAATATTTATGTTTATATACAGCTAACACGAGAATTTATTTTGCTTGACTATGTATTTGTTACAAAGGATTTCTTCTTTTCTCAATGTGGTGGGAAGAAGAAAAAAGATTTTTGTTACCTTAAAAATAGAGAGGAGGGCAATTCAGATGTAGAATGTTGTATGTAGAATGAGGTCACTGTATTATTAATTTTTGCATAATCACTTACTATGCTATAGAGTCCCCTCGTAAAATGGGAGTGATTTGTCAATATAATGTAAACCCAAAACAAATCAATACAATTAATAAAATATATTGGTAACTGTGACTTTGTTTTTCAATCAATGTGCATTTATTAAGAACCTATTATTTGTTTGGCACTATTCTAAACACTGATGATTTGGGTTGAAAAAATTAAATTAACCCTAACACAGATACATGCATACATACATACATATATGTAACATGCACATACACACATATGGTTAAGAAGTATGAAAATAAATTATCTCTGGATCACAGTCACTCCTATTCATTCTAACTTAAATTGGAACTCTCACTTTAAAAAATGTGTTGAGAATCAAAGGTAAGTTGTTTATATTTTTTCACCAGTCTGGTGGTGATTAACCAAGGTATGCTCTGTATCCATCTGTAATTATGCCCATTTCTATAATTACAATTATAGATGAAATTGCCATCCATAGAGAAGTCCATGTTTTAGCAGATCTGTCTCTCTATGGACTGTAGAATAAATCTAAACAACAAAAGTTGTCTATTGTTTTGACCCTTGAAATGTCTTCAGCCAACTAAATAAAAAAATTAGTATCATGATCAACTTTTGCATCCAATTCTTACTGAAAAAAATAGGCTGCAGGGCTATGTTATTGTGTATATGTGCATATACACATATAAGCATATAAATATGTATGGGAACAATGCACTATAAGTATTAAAAGGAAAAAGTAGAACAAATAGTTTCTGGGTCCCTTTTCATCTGGAGTACCAACTTCATTGACTTGTCAGGGAAATGAGGAATTTTTATATGCAAAGGCCAGGAAATAATGTTGCCTTCATTTGGCACCAAGGGAAACTGATCACCACATATCAATAATATGTGGAGCTTTTTAGGAAAGAGTGACAAAATGAGTACAGGGATGGATCACATGAAAATGATTCAAAGAAACAGAACTGGTTAGTTTAATGAAAAGTTAAATATTTATCATATACACACAGATTTCCCCCACTTTTAGTAAACCTTCACTTGATTCTGTCATCATATTAAGCTATATCTCTGTTTTGTTTTATCACCAAACTTACAGAAAAAAGTTGCCTTCACCCACAGTCTCCCATATACTCATCTTCTCAAGCCTTTATGATCTGGCTTAGGATACAACCATACCAAACTGTCTTCCAAACCTTCCTTCTTTAGTCAACACTGCCATCCTTTCCATTGTCCAGCCTCTCAACTTCAGAATCATACTTGAATCCTCAAAGTCCTTTACACCATATATTCTCATTAAATGCCAAGTTGAATTGATGGTCATTTCAACTTCAATGCTCCCTTTAGAGCATGGACTTTTTTCTTTGGATTCACACGGCCATCACCTTAGCTTAGGTCCTTTTCATCTCTCATCCACCCTAGTGTATAATCCTTCCAATTAGAATTCCCAATTCCGAATTCCTTTAATCCAATTTCCACAGTTAGCAAAATAATCTTCCTATAGCATGGGTCTAATCATGTCACTCTCCAGTTCAAAAATTGTCAGTGGCTCTCTTTTGTTACTAGGTTACTCTATATGTTTCTCTCATGTTTAAAGACTTTTACAAACTGGCCCCATCTCCAGACTTATTTTGTATTTCTCTACTTCATGCATGCTTTATTTCCCTCAGATTTTTGCTGTTCCCTGTTCCCAGCTTCTCCTCCTCCTGTTTATTTGCACCAGCTATCTCCTATACTTAAATAGCATGCTTTCTTTAGCAATACCTATAAGCCTTTTGTTTACTTTGAGGCTCAAATATGAAATCTTTCTCAATGGCCCTCTCTCTATCATTTCCTTTCCCCTCCCCTCCTATCATCACCTCCCCTTGCTTCCTTCCCCCTTTCCTTTCCTTTCCTTTCCTTTCCTTTCCTTTCCTTTCCTTTCC
>JAJPUD010015522.1:0-26447 GCA_023553655.1 Myrmecobius fasciatus | reverse complement strand
CCTTTCCTTTCCTTTCCTTTCCTTTCCTTTCCTTTCCTTTCCTTTCCCCTCTTCTCCTGTTTTCCCTCTCCCCTCCTTTTCCCTGCTCTTCCCTCCTTTTCCCTGTTTCTCCCTCTTCTACTCTCCAGTTACCTTTATTTACTTGTTTGTTCCATGTTATGTGCTCCAGTAGAATGTCAACTCCTTTAGGGTCTGCTTTTCAATTGTGTCCTAACGTCTAGTAGTTTGTTCCACGTGGTAGATGCTTTATTTGATTGAATTTATTTGAGTATAAGAATGACTATTTTGGTTGGGTATAGTGGTACACACTTATAGCCCTTGCTAATGAGGAACCTGAGACGGTTTGACTGCTAGAGCAGCTGTACGGTTAAAACAAGTGGGTTGTCTGCATCAAGACTGCCATGAAGATGGTGAGCTCCCAGGAACAGTGGGCCTAATGGGCTAATTAAAGAGGAGAAGACCATCTCAGTTTAAAAATGCAACAGATTAAATATTCTGTTCCCATCAGCAGTGAGCTTCAGCCTGTGATTAGCCACTGAAAGTCCAGCATGGGTGAGATTTAAAAAAAAAAAAAAGAAGACTTTGATTATGAAGGTCATACAATACAACACAAAGTAATGACAGGCAAAAAGGTTATATTAGCCACTATTAAAGCTTCCAAAGGTCCTCAAGACCATTTTGCCTGGGATTCTGCTCTTGTGGGAGGACAGAGAAGGGAGAAATCATTATAATGAATAAGGGAGGAAGGAATGATGACAAAAAGAGAAGGGAACTAAAAGTAATGGAGAAGCTGAAGAACTTACTGCCCTAAAAATCATTTTCTGACAATATTTAACTGTCCCCACTCTTAAAGATGCTAAGAATCTTATGGCTAATAGACCTTAAGTGCTGTGAAAGAAAGACATTATACAAAGGAGGCTAATCCTTACAATCCTGGAGGGATAGAAACAGTTTAACATGGGGAAGGTTTCTATTTATGTGGAACTTCATTTTCCTTGCTAACATAATCCAGTTGAAGGCTCCAACACATGTAGTCAGTCCAAGAACGAACTCTCTGGCTGCCTTATTGTAACAAAGCAGTAATTATGGCAGCAGCAAGAGCAACAGCACTCTAAATCAAAGAGGGAGAGAGCTGCCTCTATGTGACTTTTTCATTTCAGGTACCTGCTTCAGATTAGAGTCCCAGTCTCCACTACATCATATTGAAAAGAGATGCTTTTTATGAGGTAGTACATGGAAATAACACATCACCTCTTCCCTATGAAATTAAATTAAATATAGTTTACAAGATTACAAGCTATTGGCTCCATTCTTCTGTATTAATATAAGTAAATGTGTCACTGTTCTTACTTAATTTGAAAACAGCAAAAATTTAATTTAGTCTGACACCATATGCTATGGACTACCTGGCCAAAATTGCTTTCAAGTACATTAGGAAAATCTTATTGGTCTGTCCATTGGTCAGAGAGACATAGTTATATGGCCTCATTCCTAAGTAGGAATAGGTTGAGAAGAAGGGGTAGAATGAACAGATTCATCGACTTGGTGGCCTTTGGCTCAAGTAGAGCTATGAACTGCAATTATAAAAGATGCTTTTATGTATTAACTCTATGATTGGCTCACACTTCATGTACTTAGTGATGGTCACGTTAAGCAATTTTCAAAAACATCCTCTAAGAAGTAATAGCCCATTGTACTATTTGCAAAGCTAGCAAAAGGTAAATCTCAGGAAATAAAATGTCTTTGTCCTGACATACAGATTATCCTTCTAGCATTTTTCTAGACAGTCACTGATTAACAAATATAACTCCATTTCTCTAATCCTGATCTTTTCAAATGTCACATGGCTAAAAGAGCATTGACCTTCTGAATGCACAGACCTTGGAATTTCCTTAGAATATAGTTTCAGCTAAGATAATTCTCCTCCCTCCAGGAATGGCTTGGCACTAAAATATCCTGGGTCATTTGTTTATGTGGTCCTAGGACTTTGTAGGAATATATTGGGAGGAAAATTGAAGTGACCAATACATTTCTAAAAACTATCAAGTGATTCATTGGGGAAGCAATAGCCAATATCATTGGAAAGGGGAAAGGAAATTTGGAAGAATCCCACTGCTGGTATTGTACACCCTATATAGGAAGAGACAAAGTGAGACAGCAGGACAGCCTCACCCATGTCAGGGGAGTTGGTTAAATCTGTTTATGTGAAAAGCCATGGGATTTGCAACAAAACAAATAGAGAGTAATTGAACAACAGTGAGAGAGGGGAGTGTCAAGAAAATTCATGGATTTACAATTGTGAAGGATGTGAGAAATAATTAATTACAATTTTCTTGTTTTACAGGTGAGAAAACTGGGATTCAGAAAGTTGCATGATATGTTTGAGGTCACAGAGATTGAAAGCAGAGCCAAGATTGAAATCCTGCTCTTTCTAATCCAAATCTCAATTATTAAGCAATCCTACCTCCATTCCTGTAGCTAAAAGCGTGAAATTTTGGCAACATCAGGTGGGAAATATCCAGTTTCTCCTATGAATTAAAGCCTATGGAGAAAAATGAGCTGGTATCATGATGAGATAAAGGTTCTGAGTCTGAGGAGAGTGGAGTTTTAGTTTTAATTTTGCTACTTTCTAATCTGAATGACTTTCCCTTTTGGCTCAGTGTCCTTATTTGTGCAACGATGCCAAAACAAAGGAACACTAAATTCTCTCAGTTTTCATAAATTCATGAATTTATGAGTTAGGACTCTCATAAAGTAATCTGGAGATATCAATGGGTTGGAGAATAGAAAGCAGGATATAGAACATAAAAATAGGTTTTAATCATGCAAAGATCCATAGAAAGAACTCACAACTCTTGCATCCAGACTTACCTATCACATTTCTATCAGATTTGATGTCATAGTCATTGTTAGACCAATTCTATCAGACTTATTCAAACCCACAGGAGCCATGCAGTAGGCTTTTAGTATGGAGAAGCTCTATCAGTCTGGAATTCAGATTTATATCCATCCCCTTCATCAACAAGTACACATGCAGGAAATTTCAATGTTGATGAGAAACATTTATGAAACCAAACTTTGGGACTCTAGAGTATGCATTTGCCAGTTGAATGTCAAATAGTCTTTGTTTATGAGTCTTTGGTTGCATCTTAATCAGTGTAAATGGAAAAGTTGGTGTTATCTTAGCAGGATGTTCAGCAGAATGACTCTCCTAAGCTACGACATATAGACTCACAGAGATAGAAATTTGCCAATATATAAAAGCGTAATGAAAATGTTTAGGTTGCTGGTTGTTTGGCACAAGGGTTTTACAAACAGAAAAATAATGGCCAATGAATTACTTACATATCATGGGCTAATGTCCTTTATTGATTAGAACATTAGCAGATTGTGTTTGACTGGACATTTCTATTCTCAAATTATTATTTATGTCATGACCTTTTTAAGATTTTTAACATAACCAATTTCATTAAGCACTCTAAATTAGCCTAAAGTAACAAAAGAGTAAAAATAAAGATTATTTATCATACTGTCATGCTAAACTGTAAGATCATAAGTATGGAATCTGAGGGTCCTTTAAAAGGTCATCTAGTTTACTATCCTGATTTTACAAATGAGGATATACAAGTGAGATAAATAGATGATAGTATATAACCCAGAATGATTTGTGCACAAGAAATAGAATAAAATCCATCATGAAAGAAATGTATCATTAAACAGTGAGCTGGACCAGTCACAGGGTAAGCGTGAGGAATGGATAACTTGAATGTCATATGAGTCCCAAGGAATTATTCAAAGACTTAGAGGAAGTCCTCCAGTACGTAATCTCCAACCTTGTGCCCATTCCTCTGTTTGGCTATCTCCTTCCACAAATTCCATTTTAAGTCCAACATCCAGGTCAGCTATATCAAAGAAGGCGTTGTCCTCCATTAGCAAAGCAGAATCACAGTAGCACATAGAAAATGGGAGATGTGCAAATCTAGGGAGATCTCCATCCCAAATCTTCAAACAATCTATTTATGCTCAACCTGTGGTAGATCCTTCTGCATTTGTATTAGACACAGCCAAACACAATGGACCTTGACCCCAATATCATAATGTCATTTATCCTCCTCAGATATGAAGGGTGAAGAACAACAGCCTTTCCAAGCTACTAGAGTTTCTCTACCATGATCTTCTGGTACTTTCTCCATCATGCCCCAACTTGAATTCTCCTTCCTCACTTCCATTTTCAAGTCCCTTTTTTGTGATTGTTTCTCTCATTAGATCTCATTGAGATCAGGAGCAAATACTTGTACTTATATTCCAAGTTCTTAGCCCAATGACAGTTCACTGACTTGATTCAAGACAATTGATGGAAAACATGGACAAAAAGGCATGGGGGGGGTTTCCATTTGCACAATTAAGAATTGCCCACATCAGTGAAAGAATGCATTCATCAAAGTATCAGAGATATGGAAGAGAGACAATTTACTCATTTGTTAATTACTGATGAATTATTAGTTGTATCAGTTTGATTCCACATTAAATTTGTCACATTTATTCAGACTCAGTAATTCCTTGGGCATAGCAGGAGGATAATTCCTTAAATTAGGTTATAAATTAATACATAATAGAGCAGTTAGAGACTGAAATTCAACTTTCTTATGTTCATTCATTCTTAGGGAGACCACAATTTTTACAATAGTAAAAAGAAAAAAAAAAGCACTGAACTATTCACCATGTGGTTCTTTTATTATTTGTTTGACTTTGGCAAGTTTTATTTTCTCATCTGAGAAATGGGGTGTATAAGCTAAGCGATTTTTAAGATTCCTAGGTCTAGCCTTAGCAATCTGGGATCCTATCATCCCAAATACTGGCATAGGAGTTAGGAAATTTGAGTTCTACATTTTTACCAATTTTAAGCATCATGGCTTCAGTTAAGTTTCATTTACTTTCTGGCTTTAATTTTGTCATCTATAAATTAAAGGGAGTGCAATAAATATTATTGTTTCCAAACTCTAGGTCCGATGTTTGTCTTGAAAGCAGTGTTGTTATTATGTCCTTCAAATTCACCAGAAAATCAGTTCATTTCTTCCAATAAGATGTTTCCCAATTTCCTCCTGTAATTAACTAGCTTATCACCCCCAAAAACCAGTCCTATCCAGATGGCTCTGAGATCATTGAATTGATAAATCTCACAAGAAAAGTTAAACTTCAAGGACAATTTGGATGTGAAATCTGGTTGACAAAGATAGTTTTGCTTAACAGAACATTTGTTTTAAATACAGGGATGAAAGTTCATTTACCTTTGGTAGGATGTGGGAAGGTGTTAAAACGGGCATAGCTATATTAAGCTTAAGTTGTCCAATTAAGATTTTTGAGCCATGGTGAGAATTTTCATGGGAAAGAGATGTGGTCCTTCCTCTCACAGGAAAGGAACAAAATGTTTAAAGGTACAGAATAAACAAAAGCTGCAGCCACATACCGTAATCCATAGAGGACCGTTCCATCAGGATGCAGCCGGATCATCCGATTCTTCACTGTAACCCCATGCACAAATGATTTCTTGTCATTCAGGAAGTATGTGTCTGGCACCCAGAGCTGGTCTGCTACTCTATTGTCCAGAGTGAGGTTTAAAGGGATTCCGGAATAAGAAAGTCTTTTGTCTTTCCATGACTGCTGAAAATACATTGTAAGTGTATAGTCCTGTGAACAATAGAGGGAACAAAAGGGAAAACTTTTCTTATTGACTTTTTATATCATATTCAGAGAATTTTTTAAATGAGATTAATTGTTCTTGGCATTGATTTGGATGGTATAATAAAAAATATCTAAAACAGATGCCTACCCTCAATGTCAGACAATAAAAAATTATTAGTGCCTACTATGTGCCAGGTACAAAGAAAGGCAAAAGCCAATCCCTGCCCTCAAGGAGGTCACAATCTAATTGTAGTTGGGGATGGGAAAAAGATGAGATGTTAAAAAAAAAGATGATATGTTGGTGGGTATTCCCTGAGGAAGCATGATGAAACTCAGTGGAATGCATCTGGACACATTTCCTAAATTGAGGACCCATGTATTGCTCTCCACAACCCACTATCAATTGTCTCTTTTCAGGAGGGAGAGGTCCCTTGGACCCATGAAAGGACAGAGGAGATGTGAGTTTTTAATCATTGATATGAACTTGAAGAATAAGAAGATTCTTGAGAGAATGAAGAAATCCCAAAGAGGGTGGCTACTGAGATACAGAGATCTCCCTCTTCCCTTTTACTCCTTTTAATTTAAGGTTTATAGTCTAGAGCAAACACATTAATCCAATACACAAAAGGATACAGAAATATTTACCTCTTGTAAAGTTAAATGCATTATGTGGTGTTTTATGGTTTGAAGTCAAGGTTAGTACATAATTAGAGAGTGGGAAAGCAATCCAATAATACCACATCAAAATTGGACATATTTTATCATCTTTATTGTAAGCATTATACAATTCTAGGGTTAGGAACGGACTTCCAAGGTCATTCAGACCTACTTATAATTGAACAGCAATCTTCAATTATTCCCATAAAATGTTTGTTTAGCCTTGTTTCAGAGATTGTTAGAACAGTGATCCCATTAGCCCTTGAGAGACAGTCTGTTCTTCAGGATACTAAGTTTTTCTTATAGCAAGAATAGATTTGCTTGTCTACACCTTCTGCCTGTAGAGCCTAGTTCTATTCTCTTGAATAAATAGAAAAACATCGAATTCCTCTTACACATTCTAGTTCTTCACCTATTGGCTGACAACTACCATGCTTTCCTTTTTCCACTTCCATCCCCACTCTCAACCTTCTCTTCTCTAGGCTAATCATTCCTCCTTTCCTTCAAGGGATCTTTTTGTAGATAAGTCTCTTCTGATCTCATCTCCTGGATTTCCATTCTAATTTTATGCAATTTTGACAATATATAAAAGTTGAGGTCAGACTTTAGAGAGGAATACCTTAAGCTCAGACTAGACTAAAATATACAATAATATATTGTAAAAACTTAGATATACAATCAATCATATACAATTGATATATATAAAGGAAAAGATGTTGGTTTATATAACCACAACTTTTTATCCATGGGCACTTCAGAATAGCCATCCAATAATAGTGTTCTTGTGGCCATAGGAATTGCCCATTTGTATTTCTATATTGTTCCTTCCTAAGTCAATTCCTGATGACATTATTCTATCCTGGGTCACTCCAGAGTGGGGACAGAAGTGTTAGCTAGGGGGAAAAGTACAGAAAAGGAAACGACATCCTCTAGAAATGTTTTGTTTTTGCTTCTAATTCACACTTCCTGTGTTGTCCTGTTTTTTCCCTAGCAGCTTCCACAGTCCTTGACCTGTTGCAGATTGTAGGCAGGAGTTCAACCCCTCTGAGTTAGAATATTATACTTCAATTCTGTCATTGAGCTTTTCAAGCTGTGTGATCCTGGCCAAGTCACTTAGTACCTCTCAGTCTCATTTTCATTACTGATATAATGGGGAAAAGAGTAGCATGTATATTCCAGTGATGTTGTAAAGATGCAGTGATAAAATATGTTATGTGCTTTGCAAATTCTTTTTTTGGTATATTTTGTATATTTTCTTTTTTTCTTTTTTTTTCTTTTTTCTTTTTTTATTAAAGCTTTTTATTTGTATAACGTATGTATGGGTAGTTCCCCAACATTGATCTTTACAAAGCTTTCCATTACAAATTTTACCCCCAGTTTTAAGGACTGTATAAAAGTCAGCTATTATTATACCTACTATTGGCAGGAGATTTCCAACTTAGAACCTGTACCAAAATCCTATCCTAATGTCTCATCTTGGAGTGCAAGTTACCCTGGTCTCTCAAAAAATAAGTCAGCCAAGCACAAGTGTTGAGAAGTCCTGCCAAACTGGAAACACTTGAGCAAGAACTGTGCATCTCATCCAGAGCTGGACTAGGTAGGTTGCAAGAAGCTAATTCCCAGAAGATTAGCCACCAGATGATCTTTTCTCTTTTCCAGTCACTCATAAAGACCATCTGCTAAAGTGGAGGCAGATTATAGTCTGAATGAGCAGAGAGACAGCCCCTATTAAGAAATTCAATACCCTATTTTAGGTACCAAAGTAGTTATGAATATTATTGTAAGCCCTGGTTCGCACAAAGCTTCACACACAGTAGGTTCTATGGGTTTTGGACTAGATGGCCACTCTGATGTCCATTTTTAATTTTGCCCTTCTACAATTCTGTTGACAGTGGGGGAAAAAAAGCCAATTCTCTCTGACTCATAAATGTTGAGTCATTTCCAATAGAGCCAGAAAGGACAGCCACAGCTGTGTTAAGAGCCTAGAGCTTCTGGCTCTAGACTTTGCCTTAGAATCCAGGCCTCAGTATTCAGCACAATCAAAAATGAAGCATAAATTTCAGCTCTTGCATTAAATTCCCATTAGCTTGCCCAAATTATCATTAGTGCTAACAAGTATTTCCTCAAAATGAGACTAAATAGTGAATTGTTTCTCTCCAATTTTTCAGAGTAAAGAAGTGTTTTAATGTGTGATGGGGGAATAAAGCAGTAAGGAATAGAAAAAATTATGATGGCAGCAATAATATTGTAATAATAAATGGTAATAATTAAAATGATAGCTTTGTGGTAGACAAACAAAAGAATAAAATGGGGAAAATACAATAATATATAAATGGATAAATTATGTATCACATTAATCCTTCTTCTCTTTAGAGACATTTGGCTTTTCCATAGAGAAGTGGAAGGTTCTGAGTCAGTTGTGCCATCTTGTTTTACACAACTCACAACAAAGCCATATGTTGTTTTTAACAATTAATAAAAAAATTACCTTGGATTTTAAATTAAAGCAATAATTTATCCCATTTGTAATGAGAGGGAGGACAGTGAAACTTTATTTTTTTTTAAAGTCAGCACATAACATTTTGAAGTGAAATGAGGTGGGACAAAGATCTCTTGAGGTTGCAATTTCCATAAACATTTCCACAAACCAGGTGCTCACTGCTTTGTGCACAGAGGGAAAGAACACAATCAGTGAGCCATGAGGAATTAGTTGCCCTGTTCTGTGTTTTGAGAGAAGGTGGAGGAGAAACCCAAGAGAATGATTCTATAAAATGAGACACAATTTAGTTATAGTATTTGCACTGAGATAGAATACATAATACTACCAACATATATTTGCATACATCCAGGAAATGGACAGGTTTCAGAGGGCTCTCCCAGAAAATCCTGTTGTTTGACACCCAGGATACAATGGGATTATGTGATTTATGTTTTGGAAAAACTACTATGATATTCTAAAAAGCAATTTTTTTTCAAAGTGATATCATGATGTGAATTTGATCAATTATAGCAAGGTAAATAGAGTCATCAGGGTGTAGTAATTAGAGATTTGACTTTGAACTTGGTTCAAGTCTCACCTGACACAGTCTCGCCAGGAGATTATGGACAAATCACTTAACTCTTGATGAGCCAGTAAATCTTCTAAGACATAATTAAGGAGAAAGTAGAAGATCCTTATTAGATACCCCCTTATGCTCATGAAATCATAGAAGCATTCCCCATCCATATATTAATGTTTGGTTGGATACTATTTCAAGATTTAGAATAAAGGTTTTATGGTCATTTACTTAGAAATTTATTATAATGAGCTTAGCCTAACAGGGTTAGGCAAGATTTTCCCCTCCTGAAAAGAGAGGAGCCATCATCGAGGGAAGGAATGCACATATATTTGTTTTTCAATGTAAAGTGTGAAAGTTATCTTTCTGCTGCTAGGATTTACAGACATTGAGTCTGATATTCCCCATGTGCAAACTACTCCCTGAAAATAAAGTGGATGCTTTAGGAAGCATCTGAGAAGGTTGTCAGACAATAAGGTATTCTTTAATACACTGGAGCAGAAATCTATTAAAGTCTGGAGTTCATGCAATTTATCTAACTTAGGCATGGGGAGAATCTGACTCATATAAAAAAGAGGATAAAAGATACCATATTGCTTGCATTCAGTGAAAGGCAGAAAGGGGAGATGCAATTTAAACTTAAAAAATGTTGAAAGATTCCAGAGAATTATTAATATTACATAAATCTTTGCTTTGGGGAAGGAAGATAACACCTTAGCTTTAGTTTCCTTTTCTTGGACAAAAACAGACTGCTGCTTACAATTCAAAAATGATTTGAGGGCATTCCCCCCTCTCCATTCATTAATATAAGGGAATATATATATATATATTATGTTCAGTTGAATTATAGTTACAAACTCAATCATTTTATATAGCTGATAGACGTCTCCAAGTGTCTTTCAATGTTAGGATTTTAAAGTTTTTGATAATTTGACCCCTTCCAATCTTTCCAATCTCTTCACACTTTCCTCATCTCCATACATTCCGTGACTGAGTGACCTGGCCAGGATTCTTGCTCTTCCTCACATACAATACTCCTCAGTATGTGAAGGTTTTTTATTGAGTGTCCCCTATGCTTAAAGCATCTCCCTTTTCCTGGCTTCCTTTGAGTATTAATTAGCTAGAGTCCTATCTTCTTCAAGAAGTGAACAATCTTCCTCATTATACCTTTCCTTTCAGATCAGCCCATTTTTTCCTGTATAGATCCTGTTTGTTCATATGTAATTGTTATCATGTGTCCACAATTAGACCATAAGCTCTGTGAGAACAGGGGGTATTTTTTTTTTGCTTTTCTTTGTATCCCTAGCATTCAGCACAGTGCCTAACAAAAGATGACCTGGGCAAATACAGCCAGCCATCAGTGGTCAGACTGCCATGTGCTTCAATGTCCTGAGGTAGGATCCTGTCTCGGCACCAGGTGAGCTGTCAGCCTCAAGTAGTACCAGCCACTCCAACCCCTTAGTGTAGCACCAGACATGAGACTTCCCATGGGCCCCAATTGATCAATAGCCAAAGGATATGAACAAACAATTTTCCGATGAAGAAATCAAAGCTATCAATATGCACATGAAGAAGTGCTCTAAGTCACTATTGATTAGAGAAATTCAAATTGAAACAAATCTGCGGTACCAACTCACAACTATTAGATTGGCTAATGGGACAAAAAAGGAAAATGATAAATATTGGAGAGGAAGTGGGAAAATTTGGACACTAATGCATTGTTGTTGGAGTTGTGAAATGATCCAAATGTTTTGGAGAGTAATTTGGAACCTAAAGGACAACCAAACTGTGCATCTTCTTTGATCCAGCAAAACCACTCTTTGGTAAAGAGATCTTAAAAAAGAAAAGGGCCTACATGTGTAAAAACATTTATAGCAACTCTTTTCATGGTGCAAAATATTGGAAAATGAAGGGATCAACTGGGGAATGGCTGAACAAGCTGGGGTATATAAATATAATGGAATACTCTTGTGCAATAAGAAATGATGAAAAGGCAGATTTCAGAAAAACCTGGACTTATATCTCAATTATATATCTCAATTAGGTTAAAGAAAGGAAGAAAAGTCTGTCTTACATGAAAATATTTATAGTAACTCTTTTTTGTAGTAGCAAAAAACTGGAAAGTAAATAGATGTCCATTAACTAAAAAATGACTAAACAAATTGTGGTACATAAATGTAGTGGAATATCACTGTGCTAGAATAAAAATGATGCTAATAATACTAATAAATAATATGTATTTATAAATAAATATATATATAAATAAATAAATAACATTTATGTATTTATGGTATAGAAAGCTCTTTATATAGGTTCCCTCAATTAATCCTTACAAAAACCCTGGGAGGTATTTGCTATTATTTCTGCTATTTTGCAAATGACTAAATTGAGACAGATTTTGGTTGTATTGCTTTCCTAATATGACACAATAAGTGTCGGAGGTTAGATTTGAACTCAGATCCTCCTGATTTCCTTTCTAACATTTTATACAGCACAGCCCTTAGCTACTCCAATAACGGAATATAAAGAATCCAAAGAAACACAGGAAGACATATGAATTGATGCAAAGGAAACAGACCCATTAAAAACAAGGTACACAACCACTTTAGCAATGTGAATGGAAAGATCCACAAAACTTATTGAAACTGAGTGCTTAGTAATGATAATGACAAAGCTTGATCAAGAAGAGTTGAGAGGATGTACCTTCCTTCTTTCTTTGCAGAAGTGGAAGCCTGGAAATTTTCACATACTCTTAAATTTCCCTCATGCATTTATTAGCTTTTCTGAACTGCTTTATTTTTTCTTTTATTTTATAAGGGATGTCTCTGGGAGAGAATGGGAACAGAATAATAATGGCTAGCTTAAGTTTTGCAAGATGCTTTATAAGTATCTCATTTTATCCTCACAACAACTGAGAAAAATAGGCACTATTATTATCCACTCCCCACCTCTCCCATTTTATATTTCACAGTCTTAAGTGACATGCCCAGGATCCCAAAGCAAGTGTCTGAAATGGGATTTTTACTTAGGTCTTCCTGACTCTGGGTCTAGCATTGTTTTGAAAAAGAAAAATTTGGTTTATTTTTGGGGCAAGCAGAATACAATCTTTGTCCTGTCAGAGCATCCCCAATAACTCATGGAATAATAGAAAGATCTTAGAGATCATTTCATCTATTTTACTGATGAGCAATCAATAACTTAAAGCAGTTGTGATGCCTTGTTCAGGAGACTTCATTCAAGGGTTCTAGCTGACAAGGTTTCACAGCCTGAAACCCCAATGTTGGAACCATTCACTACTAAACTATAGACTCTGTAAGACAGACCATGTGTTAATTTAATCTTGTATCTCTTCTAGCACCTAGGACAGTTCCGTGCACAGAGTAGGTATTTATACATATTTATCAAATGACAGAAAAATTGTATTCAGGAGAACAAATTCTGGAGGCAGTGGATATTAAGATGGTTTCCCTGGGCATTTTTATGAAGTACCAAAGAACCATATCTTGTACCTCATGAAAATAAAGGTTTAGTGCCAAAAATAGACTGATAAATAAACCAAATTAAAGTGTAATTGGAATGAACCATTCAACATCTGTTTCTAATAGGTTTCCCTATTTAAATGATGCTCTGAGTAACAGTGTTACCATTAAGTACATCTACAACATGAATTCATCATCATACCCTTTAAGTTGTTTAATTTCTACTTTTTTTCTCTCAGTGGTTTAGAGCTGTTACCTATTGTATGCTGGCTCTATTTAGTCTTTCACCATGATGTGTAATATCTTTTCTGATTTTTTTCTTTAGCACTTGGCAGTGCTTTTGTCCATTTGCATTAAGGGGTTTGTCATTGTGTTGCTTGGTAGTGTTCCTCAAGGAACATAAGCTTCCTTTCTCTGTCATTTCAAATAGCTTACTAATTATGTATGCTAGATCTCCTATTAGTTTGTCCTTTGCCCTGAATAGGGGCGATTTTGGAATTAAGTCCAGTGAGCAGCGACTATTTTAGAACCACTTGGTACTTATTTGGGCACTGTGGCACATACCTGTAATTTCTGCTCCTGGGCAGCCCAAGGCTGTTCAATTGCTTGAGCATGGTATTTTTGAGCTGCCGTGGGCTACACATTAAATCCAGTACCCATATGGTGAGCTCTTGGGAATGGCTTAGGGTGGTCATGGAGTGACCAAGCTCTTTACAGAAGAGTGAACTGGCCCAGGTCAGACATGTAGTAGATCAAAACTCTCAGGCTGATCAGTAGTGGGCCTATGGGTCGTGGCTATATTATACTTTCAGGCTGGGTGAGATAGAAACACCAAGTTTCCAAAATAAGGAAGAAAAAAATCCCCAAATATTCTACTGCACAATACCAATACAAAAATAAACTCTGCTTTATGCCATATCATTCAACTTAACAAACATTTGATTCATTGATGAAAAATAAAAGATATTGTACTAGGAATTTAGGGAAAGAGATTAGAGATTCTCGCCCTGGGGGAGCTTGTGTCCTATATCTGAAGTCCTAGAAGTAGATCTGAGAACTTGTAACTTGAGTATTCTTGAGTATTCTCAATTGTCAGAGAGATCTCTCAAGAAGGTGATAACTTTAAAACAAACCAGAAACCAATTTTGCCATCTAAACTCAATAATTAAAATTGTACTATATCAAATAATTATAACAATATGTGCTTGATGATAAAATTATCAGGACCTGGCCTTGAGTCCTAGCTCTGGTTCTGACCTGCATGATCCTGGACAGACTAATGAATACCTCTGGACTTTGGTTGTTTCATCTGTAACATAAGTGAATAAAATGACATGATCTATAAGGTCCCTCTCTGCTCTAAATATGATTTATGGGTGCAATAACATTTTAAAGATTCACAACCTGAAACCCCAATACTGGGACCATTCACTAATAAACTATAGACTCTATAAGACAGAGACCATGTGTTAATTTAATCTCGTATCTCTCTTAGCACCTAGGATAGTTCTTACAGAGCAGGTATTTATATATGTTTATCAAATGACAGAAAAAACTGTATTCAGGAGAACATATTCTGAAGGCAGTGGAAATTAAGATGGTTTCCCTGAAACATCAGAACCCCTAGGTCTGTTCAAGAATCTTCAATGAAAAGCCTAAATGGATTATTTCTGGTGTTGCATTGGGCATAACAATTAGATAAGAAGTTGAGTAATTTAATTTGAAGAATTTATTTAAAAAATATGCAAATTTCTGAAGTCCCTTCAATTTCTATAATTCAATAGTCTATGAAAGATCCACAAAAGTAGAGTTTTGTTTATATAGATTTTAAACAACCTGGAACTCTAAAACTCAAATAATAGGATTCCTTTTGCTACTTAAGTGTAGGGCCATGTTCTTCATATGGTAGATACAATAAAAGTTGAATCAAATTGAATTTTCATACTTAATGATGACTGAGGTCTTTCTGGGTCCTTAAGTATCTTATGACTCAAAAAAGATAAAATTATGTTCAATAGTTGAATAGATTCTAAAATTACAGTTAGACCTAGAAGAAATTTTAGCTTTATCATTAAGCATATCCTAACATAAAAAATTATGTTTACTATATAGAAGAGTTTTTAGTTAATGAGAATATTTAAATGTCCAGAAATGTACCATTCTCCAATAACTCTTCTGGGAAGTTTGCTGCATCATAGTAATTAATAGGGCTGTTTAGTAGACTGTTCTCTGCTGGATGGAATTTTAATTCTGGTAGAGGATGGCAGTGATCAAGTTTAGACAATCTATTAACTAAATTCTATATTGTCTGTGAAGAAAATTTTAATAGAAAAAAGCTCACATGATACCAGCTGAAACATCACACTGGCATTTCCACAAATACATTTTAGCAACAGAATGTTATTGATTATTTCATACAACAAAGTTTTAAGCATGTCCCTTCTATCTGTCAGAGAAGTTTTTGATTGACAGTCACAAAGTATGATCTGGTCTACACCTAAGAGAGCAAACCATTACTTAAAGCTCTCACTCAAAGCTGAAACTTTTGATTTTTGGTCTCTTGTAGGAATGATTCATAAACTTCGCTGCCATTTATAAAAATAGTACTATATACACACTGCAAGCTATTATTTTTAAGAGTTCAGTCTCCACCTCTGATTTTGACTATTTCAATAGCCTCTTAATGGGTTGACCACCCTCCAGTCTTTGCTCTTTGTAATCCTACAGCTATCAAGTTGATTTTTTTTATATAGCCATCAAATTGATATTTATAAAGTACCAATTAGATTGCATCACTCCCTTGCTCAAGAACCTTCAGGGACTTTCTATTGCCTTTAGGAGAAAATACAAACTCTCCTATTTAAAGTAGTTAAAGCTTTTCATAATTTAACTTCAGCCTACATTTCAGAATAATTTCACTTTAATCTCCCTTGCATACCTTGTATTTCAGCCAAACTGGCCAACTTACTCTTTCCTATATGTGAAATTGCATTTTCCTCATTCATGTATTTGCATAGACTTGTCCTTCTGTTCTTAGGAGTTTTTTCCCTTCCTTACATCATTTGTTCCATGGCCACCACTTGCACGAAGCCTTTTCTGATTCCATGAGCTGTTAGGGCTCTATTGCCCAATACATAGTCTTTATTTTGTATCTTTTTTTTTGGTATTGATTTTTGTACGTATTGTTTTCTTCCCCAGTAGTGTTTTGCTTTTTGCTTTTTTTTTGAAATCTTTGTATTCCTAGTGCCTAGCATGAGGCTGCATGCCATATAGTATGTTGCTTGCTGAAGTTAATTAACAACAGTTGCAGTCTGAAGAAAATGACTGCTTCCCCTTTCCCCTAATTTCTAAATTCAGTCAGAAATCAAATCAGATGAATTAATAAGCTTAATGATACGGTGGGAATTTGGTGGAGCCTGTTTGCAGTACTGGTTTTGAACTGCTAAGAATTGACCCACATGGTAGCTAGGATGCTGTTTCCATGGCAACCAGTGAACACTCTGCTGCCTTATGAAGGGAGTTGAGCTGTGGGAGGAAACAATGAAGCCCAGCCAAGCCCATCAAAGGCCACTGAGTTTAGAAAACCTGATATATATTTTTTCTGGCCCACCCAGATTTCAGTTTTTTTTTTTAATTTGCAAGAGGTCAAAGTCAAAAGAGTATTTCACAGTACTGCTTGATGGATGGGGAGGACAACATTGGAAAACAGCCTGGAGTCACAGAGGTAGAGGGAGTGTTTTTTTTTTTAAATGTTCTTCTTAAAAGAATATCAGCCTCTGAAAACAGACAATCCTGCCCTGTGTCAGAAGCTCAACTTCTTTCTCTCTCCCTCCACCTCTCCCACATACACAGCTACCTGTACGCCTCTCCTTGAGGAAGGAAAACTTTTGGAAGGCCCCAGGGATTTTGACTAACTCAGCTTCCCTAGTGTATCTCTTGATAATGTCAGCATGGAGAAGGAAGCAAAGCCAAAGCACTGTTTATAATTTGAATCTTATCAAAATTACTTAGTCTAATATGGCTTACTCTCTCATTAGAGAATTTACCAGTGTAGAGATAATAATTTTTTTATTTTTTTTTGTTAAGCTTTTTATTTTTAAAACATATGCATAGATAGTTTTCAGCATTCACTCTTGCAAAATATTGTGTTTCAAACATTTTTTTTCCTTACCTTTCCTCACTCCCTTCCCCTCAATGGCAAGTAATCCAATATAGCTTAAACATGTGCAATTCTTCTCTATATATTTCTACATTTATCATGATGCACAAGAAAAATCAGTTAAAAATGAGTAAAAACAAAATGCAAGCAAACAATAACAAAAAAGGTGAAAATTCTATGTTGTGATTTGCACTCAGTCCCCACGGTCTCTCCGGGTGTAGATGGCTCTCTCCATCACATCTAGCCTGAATTACCTCACTGTTGAAAAGAGTCACGTCCATCAGAGTTGATCAAGATGATAATTCTTATAAAGAAAGTGCTTATCAATTAATAAGGCAGGAGGAGGTATATGTGATGTTGGTCAAACCGTTGCCATCACCTCTTGCACAGTTGGTAGAGATAAACCCAGGACCCTTCATTTATGAGCTTCAGGAATAGCAGTGACAATAAGGTCACCAGCTCTTCTTCCTGCCAGGCATTGGCCAGGGCAACAGCTGTTATGGCCAGCATTACCTATCAACTGGCACTGACAGGTAGGTGAATCAGTCAGCCAGCTCAAACACCTGGGGACCCACAAAATGGAAGAGTAAGTCCATCGTCCAGGTAGGATAAACTACACCACTATGACTTAGGTGGAGGCAACTCAGCATCCTGGATGGAATGGCCAAGCCTTTTAGGGCACCATCACTGCATCAAGGGAGCCAGACAGCAGTTCTTGGAGATTTTGGACCACCATTCAACATGAGCTGCCTAGGGACAGCCAACCAGCCTATAGGGGAACCATGGCGAACAGGCAGCAGAGCAATCATTTTCCACTGATCATCACCTCCTCCAAGATTCAGATTCCAGGACCTTGGAAATAGAAGTCCAGCTTCCAACCTGACCTCTACCACTATCCAGGAAAATAATTCCTACAGGAGGCTGTAAATCCTATTTCTTAAGTAGCCACTGCACCTTGGCACTCTCAAATGGTTCAATCACAGATCTCAGTAGCTTTGGATCAAGAGAAATAACACTGAAAAAGATGCAATACCCTCTGTTCTGCTGTTGAACCCAAACTGCTCTGTTGCTAGACCTTTCTGTATATGTTTTCTCCCTATTGGAAAGTGAGGTTCTCAAGGGTAGGGTCTTCTTGTTTTCCTATTTGTATTCTGAACACTTAGCATAGTAATTGGCACATTTTAAGTGCTTAATAAATGCTTTTTCATTCATGCATGCATTAAATTTCAGGACAAGAAAGAAAAAGATTGCAATCTGAATAGCCCACAATTTATACTTGTTTTTGGTCATTCAGGCATTTTTTCTTTATATACTAACTAATACTGCAGGTAGAACAGTTAAACAGCCCTCTGAATATATCTTGTAATAATTATCTCAATTCTGCCAGCCATCTGGGAACTAGGGAAGGCCAATTGAAAGGTTTAGAGTCAAAACAGGAAGAGAAAAAAAAAGTTAATCTGTGGAAGAAGCCCTGCTAGGAATAGCATTTGGAGACAGGCTCAGCAAAAGGCAGAATAGTGACTGGTCTAGAAAGGCTACCTAGCCCTTAGAGAGAATTGAGCACAGATTCTAGTAGAGAAGAAAAGAATAGAGAAGCTATATTACCCATAAAGGGAATGGGATGACATTACATTCTGTTACTGAATTTATTTCAGAGTAATGATAAAACTGGAATGCAAATACTGAGAGGAAAAATCTGTAAGATTCTTATAGTCAGAAACTCCACAGGAGAAATTTTTATTGATCAGAAGAGGGAAGGGTCTTCCAGAGATCAACAGTGTGTGGATATAAGATGAGCAGATATCCTACAGGAGAGATTTTTATTGATCAGAATAAGGAAGGGTCTTCCAGAGATCAACAGTGTGTGGATATAGGATGAGCAGATATCCTACAGGAGAGATTTTTATTGATCAGAATAGGGAAGGGTCTTCCAGAGATCAACAGTGTGTGGATATAGGATGAGCAAAGTGGTTAAAGCTCCTTGTAGGTCCAGGAGAAGGATTTTGGAAAGGGCATGGATGGGGGGCTTAGGTGGAACCAAAAGGTTATATTGTTAATAGCTGAGCCAAATGTATATAGCTAGAAATTTAAAACTTGATCTAGCATTTGACCGAGACAGGAATACTGGACTGATAGACAGTAGGAACAAGATCAAGATTAAGATCTGAACATGGGATCCATGGGTATATTTCAGGGATTACATTGGCTTTGATGGGTAAAAAAAAATGGCATCTTTATTTTCACTGACTTCTATCTGAAATTTAGCATTTATGAGTTTAAATTATGAATTTAAGATAATTAGTCTGAGAGGGATTTAACAAGACTGCCAAAGAGGGAAAGGTGTCCCATAATACACAGACAGAAACACACACACAAAGACCCCTTAATCTAGAAGAAGAAAGCCAGGCAAAATAAAGGAAACTAGAAAGATCAAGGCCTGAAATAGCTGATGAAACTTCTATACACTGCCAAAAAGGCATTTAAAAATTGTAATCCACTATCTGGGACAGTAAGAAGAGGATGCATTTGGAACTGGGAGATAAGGGTTTGAATCCAAGCTAACACAATGTGTGACCTTGGCCATGACAAATACCTGTCAGCCTAAGTTTCCTCATCTGGTCAGTTATAATACTTGGGTGATAATAGGAATCCCATCAAGTGAGAATAAGGCTTATTCTATTTTCTTGCTATAGCTCTGAGCATCTCACACTTGGCTATCCAGGAGGCAGTTAGATGGTGCAGTGGGTGGAATTCTGGGCTTGGAGGCAGGAAGTCTAGAGTTCAAATATGACTCCAGATGGATACTACCTATATAAGCCTGTAACTTCCATTAGCCTCAGTTTCCTCATCTGAAAAATGGGGATAATAATAACACCTACATCCAGGTTATGGTGAAAATCAAATGAGATAGTCACTGTGATCAGGGCTTGGCAAGTAGGAAGTGCTACATAGACGTTAGCTATTGTTATTAGCTAGTTATAATCTTCTTAAAGCATGGTTTTGACTATGTCACTAATCTCTCCTTTTGCCCCCCTCCCCTCACTCTGAGTTGTGTGCTGGGACTTACAGGTGGAGGAAGAACGGGGTCATGAGATGTGGTAAGTCCAGAAAGGTAGAAAATACATTTTTTTAAAAACAAAATTTCTTTTTGGGGGGTTTGCTAAGAAAGACAAAGTATTCCACCCACTGTCTCAGTCATTATCTGGCAAAAAAAGCCCACTCAGATTATTCAAGAACCATTTAAAACAGACAAAACAATTTTAGGAACGCCTGCCTGCTCGGTCACTACAGATAACACAGCCCTTGAAATGCCTGACTCTTTGGCCACTGCCCTCATCAGTTGCTTAGAACAGGCTCCTGCCTTGCTATTGCTTGTTGCCCATTTATCATTTGCATTCAGTCCTGGCTTAGACTTTCCAGTGTTCTCTGATGTTTTATACATGAACTTGACTTCATCAGTTGGTGATGTTAATGAAAGCTGTCACACTGCTTGGGAGATCTCTTGTCCATGTGTTGTTGACATCCCTTTTTCCTCCCAGAATGCTAAATGCGTTCAATTGTACATCATCAGTGTGGATGATGCTTCAGATCTTAGCCATGGGAAAGCCAACATTTCTTGATCCAAAATAATCCTCGAAGAATTCAGGAAATAAAATGGGATTTGTTCCTATGGCAAAGCTTTCATATCCAAAGGCACGCCAAAATATTTTATGATTCTCAGATAAAAACCTCATTAATTTTTAGCACTAGTCGTTAATGTAGTCCCACTGCTATAAAGAATTCCAAAATGGCAATACGGTCAAAAGCCAATTTTTTTTTAAAATACAGAAGCTGGGGAATTTTTTTTGACTGAGCTTGACTATGAATCCTAGCATTCCTGGAAGAAGTAGACTTGTTTGAAGGAGTTATTCACATTATAAGACTGAAAAATAGAAAAGATGTCTTCATTTTACCTGACTTATTTAGGTCCTCAAAAACTTACTCTTAGAAAAACTGAGGTCCTGTAACATTTACCCATAGGCTTTTTCTACAGGCTGAACTGAAAATCCCCTGGAGAGGTAACTTCTACTTTTTTATGCTCCTTGAAAAGAAGAGGTATCATTAGAGACCTGACACATCTCTGGATACTCCCTAGAGCCCTGAGTATATTGGGAATTAAACCAACTTTCTCCATTGAGACAGCCTAATCCCAACCTGAACCTTTCCCTCAATGCTGCTGGATGCTTTGTTGATTGTTCTTCCCCATCTTTCATGTGGTTATTCTACAACCTTAATTTGTTGGCTGGGGACTAAAGAATAGTCTGTCAAAGAGTGCCATACAGTCAGTTCTTGATTATGCATGTGACCACAAATGGTCACATGTAAACAAAATTTAAAATAATCCAGTTGTTTTTTAACTTAACATGGATTTCAATTTGTGCTTTCACAATTCAGTTGGATCAAAATTTTGCAATTTTGCACAAAGTATCCCAGTGGCTGCTTGGTTAGTCATTAAGATATACTCTTTGCATTAAGATAATTGGAATTGTGGGATGAATGGGGGTGACAAGTGGGGAAATCATATGAAGTGATTCAGGATGAAATGCTGTGATAGAGCTGCAGAATGCTACTAGGGTTAAGAAGAGAAACAAAATCTAGTTGAAGAAATCTACCAAGACTTTAATAAATCTGTGATAAAACAGCAAGAAAAACTTGGAGCTAGAAAAATCTGGGATCCAGATTTTCTGGATCTTTAATAGATACTAGATGAATGACTTTGGGTCAGTCATTTAACCCCTCAGTCTGTTTCTTCATGTTTAAAATGAGGATAATTTTCACTAGCTACCTCACAGGGGAAGTGTGAGAATCAAATGAAGTAAACTGTATATTGTTCCATGTACCATAAAGCATCATATAAATTGTTATTCAAAACAATCATTTTCAAAACAAACTCAGTGTTGTCATCATGAAACTTAGATTTTGGCAAGAAAGAATCTACTACTCTCACCCCTAGCAATCTGTGTCTCCTTATTCAGTTTTGCATCAGCCATCCCCAAATGGCTTTTCTGGGTTTTTGCCAATTTAAAACTTCATTCCTCATTTTCTCCATTCTTGAAACCCCAGTACCATTGAGGAGTTTTTTCTGCATTTCCCCTTTTTTCTGTGAGGAATATTCTTTAGAGTTTGGAAGGAAAATATATGTTCAAAGGAGAAAGTATATACATAGAGGAAAAACAGAAGTTATATTTGAGAATTGGTGTGTATATGTGTCTGTTACAGTAACAGAAGAAGAAACAGATGAAAGCTTTATATGCTGCAAAATTCTGATAATTTAACACCTATCCTAAGCATCAATTATGGAGCACTAGGTTTATCACTCTTAGTTTCTATCCCCTACTATGTAATATTTAGACCAAGGTTTTTTTTGTTACTTCATATCTAACTCTCATGTTCTTTTAACTTTTCAGGCTAAAATATCTCAATCCCCTGAAACCTGCTTTTCTAACCTTTAATTATAAGTGTAAGCTTCTAGGTTGTAGGTGGATCCTTCCTAATAGAGCTCAGTAGCTCGGTCATTTTTTTTTGGTATAACTATTTCTTCATCTACTTATCTTGTCCCAGGAAAATCTTCTTTTATCCTTAATTAATTTAATTTTCCCCCATTTTTTAATATTTGCTTTTCAGACTTCTGAGTTCTAGATTCTTTCCTTTATTCCCACCTCCAGCCCCCATTAAGAAGTTATGGAAAATCGTTTCATAAAACTCATGATATAAAAGAAAACACAGATCTCCCTCTCAAAAAATTCCCAAAACCCCCAAACCTTCAAGATGGACAGATAGAGAAAAGAGAGAGAGAGAGAGAGAGAGAGAGAGAGAGAGAGAGAGAGAGAGAGAGAGAGAGAGAGAATGCCTCAATCTGTATTCAGATATAAACATTTCCTTCTCTTAGATAGGATTTTTTAGAGTCCTTCAGAGTAGCTGTGGATCATTATACTGCTGAGAACAGCAAAGTCATTTCCATCTGATCATCCCAGAACATTGCTATTCCTTGGTATACAGAACATTTCATTTTGGTTGAGTCCCTAGAGGGTGTCCAATTTTTTTCTTAGAGCATCCTGCTTATCATATCCCATAGAACAATAATATTCCACAATTTATTCAGCCATTCCCCAGTTGATGTACCTCCCCTCAGTTCCCCATTTTTTCCCTGAGAAAAGAGCTGCTATAAATATTTATATATATACAAGTCCTTTTCCTTTTTTTAAAATCTCTTTTGGAATTCATGCCTAGTAGTGGTATTGTTAGGTTTGATATTATATTGATAACCAACCCTAAAGTAATGGACCCTGGAGAGTTTTCCAAATTTTCAGCTCTGGTTCTACTTCTATATTTTGAGGTCTGTGTTCCAGAGTCTAAACTTAGGACTGCACTCCTCCCTGGGGTGGTAGATGTTGAAACCTACACATTTTGACAATTAATACAAATAAAACCTTTAGAGACATATAGAAGTTATCATCATTTTCAGTCTGCTTCACACCATTAACCAGGGATTTAAGCATGACAGATGAGTTTTCAAGGATGGGTAGGATTCCAATAAGCAGTGATGGGCAGCAGGAGAATAAATATTCTAGGAAGAGGGAATACAGTCAAAAGAAATACACAGGTAAGAAATACAGACCATGTTTGAGCAAGAGAGACTAGTTCAATGTCGGGGTGATACATGATAAGTATCAGGGAGTAGGTGATAGCAATAATCCCGCTGCCATCTTGTCCAGGGTTTTGAATGCTGGTGTCCAAAGCCTGGACTTAATGAAAATTTTCAGTTGGGGGAAGAACATGATAACCCCTTTGTTTTATGAAGTTCAATCTGACGGTGGTAGTTAGAATGATAATTGAAAATGTAGAAACTATTTAAAAGGCTATTGTCGTTGTTCAGTGGAGAGAATGCTGGAACAGAAGAGGGAGAAAGAAATTTGAAGATAGAATCAACAGGACTACAATTTACACATTTATTAAGAACCTATCTTGAGAAGGCCAAGTACAATAGATGGACTTTGTCTCCCCTCATTCTCTCCTTAACCCTTTCCTGGCCTACCTCATCAAAACTGTTCTCTCCAAGTCTATCAGTGATCTCATAAATTGCCAAATTCACGGGCCTTTTCTTAGTGCTCATTCTTTTGACATCTCTTTTCATTGATACTCTCTTCTCTCTAGATTTTTGGGACACACACTCCGTCTTGCTTCTCTTCTGATCTACCCTTAAAACCCTTTGCTGGATCCTCATCCAGGTTCCATCCTCTTAATTGAAGGTATACCACAGGGTTCTGTCATGGGCCCTTTTCTCACTCTAGGTTACTTGGTGATCTCACTAGATCATATAAATTTAATGGTCATCTCTATGTTGATGATTCTCAAAAATATTCTACACTAAATTCTCTGCTGACCTGTAGTCTTGCATCTCCACTTACCTTTCAGATATCCCAAATCGGACGTCAGTAGACATCTTAAACTCAGAATGTACATTGTCTTTCTCACTCAGTTCTTCACATCCTCCAAATAACAGCAGCAGCAACGACAACTAAAACAACCAAAACTTACAAAATAAAACTTCCCTATTATTGTCAAGGTCATTGCCTCCCTCCCAGTCCCCCAGGAATATCATCCTTGATTCCACACTATTTTCGCCCCTCCCTGTGGCTAAGACTTATTGATTTCACCTGCTGGTGGCTCTATGTGCTTCAATTTCTCCCCATACCAATCCATCCTCTATTCAACTGCCAGAGTGATTTTCCTAAATCACAAGTCCGATCACGTCACTTATTAAACTCTAGTGATTCCCTACCATCTCCAGGGTCAAATATAAAATCTCCTGTTTGGCATTCAGAATCTAGCATTTCCCTCCTACATATGTGAAATGATATATGTACTTTCAGATGAAGTCTCCATAGTCATGATGTAATTAGTTTAATTTCATTGTTTTACTTTGTTCCAAAATACTTTATGGAATGGGGGTAGTCTGTAAATGTAAAGGCAAAACATCAATACAACTGAAAAAGCGAAAGATTAAATTAGAGAGGTAGTAGATTGGAAGAAGGAACAGAAAGAGACTATTATACAGTTGAGCAGTGATATATTAATATAGTTCCTACAGGGATATAGAGAAAGAAATGTGAGAGATGAGGCAAAGAATCCATGACTGATTAGAAATGTTTGGGGTGAAGGAAAGGGGAAATTGAAGGATAATTTTCAAGTGTGAATTGAATGATGGCGGTACTTTCAAGGAAAAAAAATGAAAGTTTGAAGAAAGGTCAGGAAGGAGAGTGAATTCTATTTTTTTTGTATAAAATTGGAGATAACAATAGTACAG
Organism: Myrmecobius fasciatus; assembly: GCA_023553655.1. NCBI lineage: Eukaryota > Metazoa > Chordata > Mammalia > Dasyuromorphia > Myrmecobiidae > Myrmecobius > Myrmecobius fasciatus. The sequence goes on along the minus strand of JAJPUD010015522.1, from coordinate 1,067 downwards.
GAAGGTGTAGATATCTAGCAGATAGTTGGTGAAAAAAGGAATGGAGTTCAAGAGAGAAAAAGTAAGGTTGTGAGGGGATTGAAGGAATTAAGACAGCAAGTGCTCAATTGTGGGAACTGGAGTGAATCACACTCACTTTATCTTGTGACTAAGTTCTAATAGCTTAATTCCCTTTCTATTATGGGTCTAGTCCAAATTCTCTCTTGTGAGAAAACTTGTGGGATTTGGGGTGGGGGAAAACCTTAATGTATTGTTTAAATCTATCCTGAATGGGTGGGAAGCTGTAGCACCTCTCCCTATTGCTTAGCCATTTAACTGAAGACTTAGGCCATCCTGACCGGAAACCTGGTAAGATCTGAAATTTGATTTAAGGAGTTTTCTCACAATTATGCATCTCAAGCAATCCATAATCTGAAAACTGGTCTTTTATTGATCATTCGATTACTGCTTCTGTGTTCCTTTCATTAAATATAGACACTTTGGAGAGTGGGACATCTCCTTTCCTAATTTCAAGGATTTGCAGTTAGTAATTCTTCCCCTCCCAACTTGGAAAGTCCCGAATCTTTCTTCCAATTAGAAATAAGATCAGCTAATGTTGTGTCATGGTTGTTTTCTTCTAATTAATTTATCTTATTTGATTAATGGCTTTTAATGTACAAAAGTCTGTCTCTCCCTATATTTAGGATCTAATGCTAAAGCTGAGGAAGACTACTGGTCTGAATTTGTTAGGCAATTGGATGCATTGCTTAATAAATTTTTTATGCATATTTCCACGCTTATTTTGCTGTGCAAGAAAAATCAAGTCTACAAGAAAAAAATCAGAGAAAGGAAACACAATGCAAGCAAACATCCATGGAGGGCATGAAAATGTTATGTTGTGGTCCACTTTTCATATCCCTTTCTCTGGGTGTATATGGCTTTCTTCACTGACCAAATGGAACTGGTCTGAAGAATTTCATTATTGAAGAGAATTGCTTAATAAATTAATGCGTGTTGGAGTTTGAACTTTTGTTTCCTCTTTATTTCATCTATCACCCACCACAATTGTTTATAAATGGAAATTATCT
>JAJPUD010015521.1:12328-37111 GCA_023553655.1 Myrmecobius fasciatus | reverse complement strand
AGAGAGAGAGAGAGAGGGAGGGAGATGAGAGAGCGAGAGATGGAGGGAGATGAGAGAGAGAGAGATGGAGGGAGATGAGAGAGAGAGAGAGAAACAGAGAGAGTGCACTGACCACAGGAAAGATCCAAACACAAACTCAGAAGAGGACAACAATGACAAAATGCCAGCATGTGAAGCCTCAAAGAGAAATATGAATTGTTGTCAAACCCAAAAAGTCCTATTGAAAGAGCTCAAAAAGGATTTTAAAAATCAATTGAAATAAAAGAAAAATTGAGAAGAAATGAATAATCTAAGAAAATTATGAAAAAAAAAAGTTCAACAGCTTGGAAAAGAAAGCACAAAAAATGATTGGAAGAAAAAAAAAACTTTAAAAGTAGAATGGGCCAAATGGAAAAGGAGGTACAAAAGCTAACTGAAGAAAATAATTCCTTAAAAATTAGGATTGGGCAAATGGAAGCTAATGACTATGAAACATGAAGAATGAATTAAACAAAGAATGAAAAAATAGAAGAAAATATAAAATACATCATCGGAAAAATAACTAACCTAGAAAAGATATCCAGGAGAGATAATTTAAGAATTATTTGACTGGGTTAGCTAATTGGTGTAGTTAATAGAGCACAGCCCTGAAGTCAGGAGGACCTGAGGTCAAATCTGGTCTCAGTCACTTAACACTTCCTGGCTATGTGACCCTGGGGCAAGTCAATTAACCTTAAATGCCTTAGCAAAAAATAAAATAAAATAAAATTATTGGACTACCTGAAAGCTTGAATTAAAGAGCTTAGACATCTTTAATAAATTATCAAGGAAAACTTGCTCTAATATTGTAGATCCAGAAAGTAAAATAGTCATTGAAAGAATCCACTAATCCCCTGTTTAAAAAGATTCCAAAACGTAAAACTCGAAGGAATATTGTAGCCAAATTCCAGATCAGGTCAAGGAGAAAATACTGCAAGAAGCTAGAAAGAAAATTTAATTATCAAGGAGCCACAGTCAGGATTACAGAGGACATAGCAACTTCTACATTCATGATCAGAAGGCTTGGGATGATATTTCAGAAGGCAAAGGAGCTTGAATGATAACTATGAATCAACCATTCAGAACAAGTAAGCATAATCTTTCAGGGGAAAAGATGGACATTCAATAAAATAGGAGATTTTCAAACTTTCCTAATATAAAGACCAGAGCTGAACAGAAAATTTGATCTTCAAATCAAGATTCAAGAGAAGCACACAAAGATAAACAGGAAAGAAAAACAAAACAAAATATGGAATTCATTAAGGTAAAAAAACATGTTTACATTCTTTCATGGGAAAATGATACTTGTAAATCTTAAGAGCTGTATTTCTAGTATCTCTATTAGGGCAGGTAGAAGGAATATATTTAGAGGATATGGATATATATTGACTTTGATGTAATAATAAAAAAAATTGATGGATTAAAAAAAGGACCATAATGACAGAAGAGGAAAGAGGGAGGCAGAATGGGATGAAGGAAGAAGCATGAAAAACTATTACAGTAGAGGGAAAGAAGGGAAGTGAGCATTGTTTGAACCTTACTCTCATTAGATTTGGATCAAAGAGGGAATAACACACACACTCTTGTAGGTAAAGAAATCTATCTTACCTAGAGGGAAGTAGGAGGAGGAGAAGAAAAGAAAATGGGAGGGGGGGTATTGATAGATGAAAAGACAAAGAGTCTATGATCAAAAAGCATAATACTGGTGAAGAGAAATAGGGTAAGAGAGAAAAAAAATAAATAGGGTAAAATAGGATGGAGGGAAATAAACAGTAATTCTAACTGTGAATGTGAATGGGATGAACTCTCCTATATAAGAGAAGCAGATAGAATTGATTAAAATCCAGAAACTTATGTTATTTACAAGAAACTCATCTGAAGTAGAGAGATTCACACAGAATTAAGGCAAAAGGCTGGAGCAGAATACATTATATTTCAGCTGAAGTTAAAAAAAAGCAGGGGTAATAGATTGAATAGAGCAATTTAATAGAATGGTAGGGGTGGAAGTCAGATTGCTTCATCTCCTCATAAATGTTTAAAGAGTTTCTCTTTAAAAATGGTTCAGTTTTACCTGAGGATGAGTACTTGAAATATCCTCTTTGAATTCACAACTTGAAACAACACTGTTTCCTAATAACCATCCCATCATTTTGATTCTAGCATCCTCATGAGGTAACTAGTGTGAGATGCATTCTTTGGCTAGGATTAAATAAATTTGAAGTTTTTCCTTGCTATATTTTCAGAATAAAAATAGTGAGAATTCGGAAACAAAATAGTATCTCAGCACTCACCTGCTTCAAACTCATTGAAATCAGTACTCAATGCATTTTAAAGAGGAAAAAAAATGCTTCAGCATTTGATCTCGCTCAGTACTCATCACACTTTGTTGTTGTCTTGGTTGAACAAGAGGGATGTGGTTAGTCAAGCATACTGTCCAGCTCCTGCCACTGTTGCTATTGCCTTCCACCATAGCTAGTTCTTCCCTAGCAAAGGTGAGTGATCAGGACTGTCAGGTTGGAGTCCATGATTTAGAGCCTATGTCCTTAGGCAGGTAAGTTGTGGGGCAGTTCCTGTAGGATGATATGGCTATAACATATGATCCCTAGGCTTTCAAAACAGTGGGACTGTAAGGGGGGACTGAATGGCAGAAGTCAGAGCAGCAGCAGTGGTGTGAGCAGCAGGAGCCCAGGCAGCAGCTGCAAAGGCAGCTAAGGATCCAGGATTTTTGGCAGCCCTGAGCCCCATCAGCCACTAGAGGTCTAGGCAGAGGAGAGTTCAGGGCCTCCCAATCTCCAAAGAAGCTTGGTTGGCATGGGGTAAGGGGGAGAGTATGAACGTCATGATTCATCTCAAAAAGCGAGTTGGATCAAAAAGGAGGATTGTGGCTGGGCTGGCTCATTTCTGTGCAACTGGAAGCCCCTGTTTGTCCTTTTGAGGAATCAGGTGGGGAGGGATGGTTAACATCGCAGACTGGAAAATATACTACTTACAGGGAAAATTCATTCAGTACTCATTAGTTTTGCCATTCACTAAGTCTTCTGAAACCAATTAATGAGTACTGAGGTACCACTCTAATATTAAAATACTTTACCTACTAATTCTAAGCAGATTAAGTTATTCCTGCTAGGAATAATAGACATATCGTTGGATGAAACTGGATTACTTTTTAATGCAGTGTATAATATCAGGCATAGGCCAGCAGATTTGATACTTTTATTTTTATTAGCAGCTTATAAGCAATTTGAGAGCAAGGAATGTGTAATTTTCTTCTTGGAATTCCCATCTAACATAGTGCCTTACACATAGTAAAAGCTTAAGAAGCATTTGTTGATTTTTAAAGTTTAAATTTTTTGCTAAACAATGTTCATTTTCTGTATTTATATTTCATTATCCCACTTTTTCTGTAATAACAGCTGTTCTCTTAGTAAAGCCACCTGAGGGTTTATTATTCTAGGATGTTGCAAACAAATAAAGTTAAAGGATGAGTTTTATCCTAAACAAGGTACAGACACCTCCCACTAGATTAATTAAATCTTCTTGATGGGGTAACAAACCAGTAGCCTGGTGCACATCTTCCAAGTCTATCTCCTCAAAGGTAAAAAAGACAATTTTAGGTTGTTAAGGGAATATGATATAAACTTACTGAGAGAGGGAAGATGAGGAAAGGAGAGGGGGAACAAGAGAAAGGAGGGAAGAAGAAAGAATAGGGAGAAAGAGGTGGTATAGAAGGGAGGAAAAATGAGAAGAGGGAAGAAAAGAGTGAAGGAAAGAAAGAGATTCCAATAACAGAGACAAACAAGATTTATAGTAAAGCACAGAATTAAGGCTTTATGAGACACAGAACAAAGAAAACACATTTGTATGAATTTAAATCAAAACCAGGCTTTTCTGCTCAGGACAGGCATGTCACTGAAGATGCATGCTCCTTGCATATTCACCATCTGAGAGATATGTTTTAATGATGTAACTTTTAGGCCTTGTAGTAAACAAAGTAAGAGTATTATGGAGCCCAGCCTGACTTTATTAAAGTTTGAAAGAAAAAAAAAGTTTGAAAATTCATGTATGGTATTCATCCCAATGCAACTGGATCACTGTAGGAAAGAGAAATGAGAACAGATTGCTTACATTTTGCCTTTTTTTTTTAAACACACATAACCAAATTCTCTAAGAGGAGATATGTTCCAATCTCCATAGGGCAACAACCCAAATTAAGGATAAGATCCGCCAGCTGGAATCATTGATGGAAGACATTTTGCGGGTGGTAAAGTAACAAAGTCTCTTGAAAAAAAAATGACAAGTATATGTTGTAGGCTCAATGGAATTTGCTTAATACATTGCACATTTGTCACCATCAGTCAGTATTTGGGGTGCCAGAAGACATAATTTCTTCATTATACCATCAAATGCTTGTCAGTTCTGGAAAATGAACCTTGAGAGAGAAAAAAAATCAATCTTATTGCCTTTTCAGAAAGTATGTCCTTTGCTGGTCAGGAATTTTGAATACAGCAGATGAATGAGTCTATAAAGAAGATATGTTAGCCAGGCCAGTAGAAACAGGGGTCATTTGGTTACCTTTGTATCTACTTTTTAAACCCCAGAACCACTCAACACACCCTGGTGGCCAAGGGAAGGAAGGAATGAATAGCCATTTTCTCAAGGTTCCAAAAATGAATGGAAGTCAGTGGCTGAATTAAAGCTGCTGTTGAAGAGGCTGACTAAGCTTTTTTCTTGCTGTTAGGTAGTACAACAAACATGCTGGACTTGGAAGTCAGTATGATGCATTTTCCTGAGTTCACATCCAGTTGTGAAGACTTTGGGCAAGTCACTTAACCTTGACTGCCTCCAAAAAAAATTCACTTCCAGAAAGTCTTGTGTCAAAATGCTGACCTTGGGTTTTATCAGTGTGATAAAAGATCAGGTCTCAGATTCTTCATCTGTAAAATGATCTGAAGAAGGAAATAGCAAATCACTCCAATTTCTTTTCCAAGAAAACCCCAAGTGGGGTCATGGAGAGTCAGACAAGATAGAAAAAAATGACTGAACTTTGCTTTTATCTGGACCATAATTTTTCGACCTTGCAGTAGGCATCCAAGTAATCTCCCATATCCAATTAATAAGTTGCTAAATCTTGTTGATTTTTACCCCCATATCACATCTTGTACCCCATCCTTTCACACAGTTAGCACATTCATTTGTTCTTCAGTTGTACATGTTTGCGACATCTTAGAGCATAGTATGGCCAGGCCCTTCTATCCTCCACATTTCTCAAAGTCTGTCCAAGTTCATATTGATTTTTTCCAAGATACTATCTATTCAATATCATCTCCCACCCTCTTTTTCTTTTGCCTTCAATCTTTCCCAACGTCAGGATCTTTTCCAGTGGGTGTATTCCTCTCATTATGTGGCTAAAGCATTTAAGCTTCAGCTTCAGTGTTTGATCTTGCAATGAGTAGCCTAAATTAATTTAAGTATTGATTGATTTGACCTCATTGCTGTCCAAGGAACTCTCAAGAGTCTCCAAATTCTCAAAATTTGAAAGCATCAATTCTGTGGTGCTCAGTTTCCTTCATAGTCTGATTCTCATAGCCATACGCTGCTACTGGAAAAACCACAGCTTGACTATATGGACCTTTGTCAGTAAGGCGATGTCTCTGACCTTTAGTATGCCATTTAGATTTGCCATAGCTTTCTTTCCAAGGAGCAACTGTCTTAATTTCATGGCTACTGTTAGCATTTGTAGTGATCTTTGAGCCCAAGAATATATCATTTAATACTGCTTCCATTTCTACTCCCTCTATTTGCCAATTGGAACCTGTTGTCAAAATCTTTTTTGCTGATGATGTTAAGCTATAAACTAGCTTTTACATTCTCTCCTCTTTCACTTTAATAAAGCAACTTATTTCCTTCTTCACTTTCTGCCATTACAGTAATATCAGGTATATATCTGAGACTGTAAAAATTTCTTATAGCAACCTTAATTTCAACTTTTGATTTATCCAGCCTGGCATTTTGCATGTTGTCATTTGACCATATTAAATGACTAAGGTGACAATATACAACCACGAATATTTCTTTTTTCTAATTCTAAACCAATTGGTTGTTCTGTTTTTGGTTCTAATTGTTGCTTCTAGGCCCATGAACAGGTTCCTCAGTATGAAGTATGATGTTACTTCCATCTTTGACCACATTCATTCAGCCTCTCATTACCTCAATTGCTGAGTCTTTAGTTGATCTCCTTGCCTCAGCTCTCTCCTCAAAAATCCATATGAAAATTCTATACAGCTGCCAAATTGATTTTCCCAAATCACAGGACTGACTAAGCCATTCCCCTATCCAGGACATTTCAGGGGCTCTTCATTGACTCCTAGGATCAAATACAAATTTCTCTATTTGGCTTTTAAATTTATTTATGACCTACCTCTCCAATCTATCCTAGGCTTAGCATACATTACTTCCTTCCATAATGGAGTGTCCCCTTCAATTCAAACACGACACTCCACCTTAAACAACAATATGATACAGTAGAAAGAATACAGATTTTGGAGTCAGGACCTGGGTTCAAATTCTGACTTTGCCATTATGACCTATTACTTTGGTAGAGCTGAAATATCTCTGGGTCTCAGATTCCCCAGCTATATGAGGGAGTCAAACTAACTGATCTCTAAGGACCCTTCCAAATATATGTCTCTGCACTGGCTGTCTATTATCCTTGGAATGCATTCCCTCATTGCCTCTTCCTTCTAGAATTCTTTTTTCAGAGCTCAGCTCAAATGCTACTTCTTACATGAGGCTCTTCCATATTCTCAGTTTCAAATCTAATCAATCATTCAACCAACAAGTACTTATTAAGTGCTTACAATGAACCAGGCACTATGCTAAGTGCCGGGAGTACAAATATAAGTAGCAAAAAGGCAGTCCCTACCCCAAGCAAGACTGTATTAGGGAGGGGGAAGGACACATAAGAAGTGGGGTGGTAAGGGATGTGGAAGGGATGCGGCAGAAAGTGAAGAAAGCCTGGTGCAGATGAGTCAGCAGTGCAGCTTGGAGATGAATGGCAGAAACCATGGATTCTTCTCTGCATCCTGCTGCCCAGTCTGGTTTCAGCTCCAAGGAACAAGATACTTCTTATCTTCTCCCCCTCCTTTTCTGCCTCCTTTGGTAGGTTTCCTTCCCCCAATTACATTGTAAATTCTTTGAAAGTAAGGACTTTTTAATTAGTTGTATCTCCACAGTCCTAGCACTGTGCATGGCAACAGTAGGTGCTTAATAGATGCTTATTGAATAGTATTATGTATAGTATCCTTCATACATTAGAGATTCTCAGAGAGACTAGCCAATCACAGAGAGAGGTCTCAGGGGCAAAAGATGCTTCGGTAGGAAGAAGTTATCATGAGTAGAGCCTAGGGGACAAAGTCTTGTGGAGGAGAATCAACAGTATAGCTTGATGAGCATTGAATTATTTTCCCCATCAAAATTGCCTTTTATCTATTGTGTTTATACATATATATTTGTATTCCCACACTGTCTGTCCCACATTGTAAGCTCTATGAAGGAAGGACTCCTTGTATTCCCAGAACCTAGCATAGTGTCTGGCATATACTAAATAATAAAATGAATATTATTGAATAAATGTTTACTATTTTTAAAGCTTTGTAGTTGAATTTCTCTTGTTCACCCATGTTTTTGCTACAAATGCTTTAGAAAAAACTTCCTAGGAGGTAACTTTTCCTTTCTATTCATCCATCCATAGGATTCTAGAGTCAGAACTTATAAGAAGCCTGTATGTTTTCCAGTGCAACCCCCTCACATTGCAGAAGAAAATAACTGAGAGGCCCAGAGGTCTAAACTGCCTTTATTTGCCCATTTAAAGGAAGAAAGTGGGGCTTGCTCCCAACTCAGTACTTAGTCTATTGTTACCTTTTTGGCCATAGTACAAGGCACTGTGAGAGATGCTGAGATAAAGATAATGAGACAGGTGGCTGATCATGGAAGAGGTATCTAAGACATGTATACAAATAGTTACCATTTGGAATAAGCTAAGTGCACAAAGAGATGGGACCAAAAATCCATCCATTCAAGAGGGAGAGAACCCTTATTTGGGGTGAGAGTGAAAAGGGGAAAGAAGTCATGAAAGAGATGGCATCTGAGCAGAACCATGGAGGAAGGGAGCACTTTCATAGCAAATGAGATAGTGGAAAGGTTCTCGGTTTAAAGATTGAGGTTCTGCATCTTGGTGATGAAAGACAAATCACCTCAAGTCTCTGGCCCCCAGTTTTTTTCATCTAATAAAATAAAGCAGCTGGGTCAGATTGACTTCTAAGATCCCTTCTATCAGAGAAACTAGGATTTTATGAACAGGTAGGGGAAAAGCGGGGAGAACAGTACAGACATATGGTATCACTTAAACAAGGTAAGACTTGTTTTTAAAGTATCGCATCTAGTTGTTTGGCTGGAATACAAAGAAGCAGAAGCCTTGAATGCCAAACTAAGGCATTTGTATTTTATTTGAAGGTTTATTTTTCTGAGTCGGTGTTTTGATTTAGAAAAGAATTGAATCATACTGTTATTTGGCTCCTTTTCATGATATTTATTAAGTACTTTCTATGTGCCAGGGCTACAAAGACAAAAACAGTTCCTGCCTTCCAGGAAGACTTTAATGGAGGAGAAAACATGCCAAAAACTATACAGAGAAGATGTGTGTATAAATATATCTATACACACACATTCTGTGTGTGTGTGTGTGTGTGTGTGTGTGTGTATTTGGAGAGAGACCCAGAGAGGGAGAGGGGAAAGAAGGCAGAGGTGGGCAGGAGGGAGAGAACAAGAGTAAGTAACAAGGTAACCTAAGAGGGAAAATACTAACATCTGAAAGACTGAGAAAAGCTTCCCCACAGAAATGGGGTTTGAACTGAGTTTTAAAGGAAGCTGGGAAGCAGACAGGAGAGTGAGCATTCACATCCAATTTTGAGTCTGGTGTTCTTCCTTTAAAAACTAGACCATGAACATACCTGTAACAAGGAAAAATCACTGAGTCATCCTTCTCTCCCACATGCCCCCAACAAGGAGGTCCATCTTAAAAGACATCAGTCTTGTCCAACCTTTACTTCTATGTCCAAGATGGACTGTTACTGACTTATTTTTGCCACCTTAGGATTGGTTCTACCATGTCTTGACCTGATGAAAGGAATGATCCTGAGCTAGTCGTTTAGAGTATGTTCTGACTTCTTTTACTACTTGTTCAAAACCAAACGATAGTCCCACATTCAATTTTTAAGTGTACATTGAAGAATATAAACCCTTCTTAATTCTATTGCCTTTCTCTTTAAGGATTTCCTATTTATCTTGTTAGCTTGCTTTATATATATGTTTGCTTGTCTCTCACATTAGATTGTGAACTCCTTGAGGGCAGGAACTGTCTTTTGCCTTTTTTGTATCCCCATTCTTTGGCCCAGTCTCTGGGCCCATTGTATGAGCTTAATAAATGTTTGTTGATTTATTGATTATTAACCAAAGCTCAGTAGGGAAGATTGCTCTTTAAGGGCTGGGAGTCCCAAAAATGTCATCCACTATATATGACAGAAAACTTCTAGTTTTTGTTAGCTATAAACTCATGCTTCTTGGGGTAGTTGGTTTGAACCAAACTTTGTGGTTCTGGTTTGATTGAATGGACTTGTTAACTTAGCAAACAAATCTTATAATAAGTGACTTAAACCTCCGTAAAAACAAAATTTGTTCAGGAGAACACTGTTCAAAGGAACATTTAAAACTGCTAAATGTAAGCATTTTTAACTAGTGCTTAAGAAGCAATTTGAAAGTTCTGTGGGTAATGTCAATTAAGCAGAGAAAATTGCGAAAAATTATTTTACCTTTCCAGTCAAAGATTCCTAAGCAAAGAAATAGGCCATATGTAGGATCATTACAATGATGTACTCTTAACTATGCTTACTCTGTGGTCATTCATCTACAAACTCTAGAAACACAAAGTAAAAGAATCAATGACTGTAGGAACCAGAATCTGGCCCAGAACACTATGTTCAAGACACAATGAATGAAATTATGAAATCTAATTTGCTATGCGACAAACAAACCATTCAGATACAGAACAGCCTCTGGACCCAAAAAATTCGTAGTTCCATTCAAGTTGGCTCATCAGGCAATAATACATTAATAAGAACACAAAATTTAATTTACTTCCCAAGTTGCCATATTGTTTCTTTGCTTTAAGAGACACTGAATAAACTAGTCTATTTAAGTTACTTATTTTAATGAAATAAAAAAGCCATTGTTTGAAGCCATTTTACAATTTCAGTTTCTAATTAATTTCCTGTCCTGTTCCTTAAGGAAATAAATTTCTTGTAATATAACAAAGGAGGTTTTTAAATGGTATTGTTAGTTACTGCCCAAAGATACTGAAATGTTTGAATTTCTTAATATTTTAAGATGAATCAAACTTGGATGCTCAGATGACTCAAAAGTATTAAAGATGGTATGATTCTAATATAATTTTCCACAATTATGTTGGGAAATACCAAATTGCAATCTGACCTACTCAAAGAAAAAAACAAAACCAAGTGATTCAATACCCTGACTGCCAATGCACTCCAGCTAAGCAGGAAGTTTCATGTAACTCAATCTATCTACCATTAAGAGAGCAAGTTGAACTGAATTCACATATTCATAGATCACAGATTTGGAACTGGAATAGACCTTATTCCAAAGCATGCCCAACTCAATTCATAGCCTGAAGACTACTGAGAATGGAGTATATATGATATCTGTTCCAGTATCTGAAGGGTAGTCCTATGAAAGAGGTTCTAAACTTTCTTTGCTTGGCTTCAGATGATAGAACAAGATATAATGGATGAACTGATAAATGGTCAAAGAATATAATGCAATTTTCACAGGAAGAAATCCAAGATATCATAGCTATATGAAAAAATATTTTACATCACTGACAGAGAATGCAAATTTAAAACTCTAAAGTACCATCAGATTGGCAAAATTGACAAAAAAGGAAAAGACAAATGCTGCAAAGATTGTGGGAAAACTGGTACTTTAATCCTTTCTTGGTAGAGCTGTAAACTAATCCAATCATTCTAAAAATCAAGTTGATAATATACCAAAAAAGCTATTAAACTGTGACCCAGCAATATTCCCACTAGGTCCATACTCAAAAGAGAGCAAATAAAAAGGATTCATATGTACAGAAACATTTATAGCAAAACTTTTTGTGAATGAGGAGATGCTTATCAATTGGGGAATGGCTGGACAAAGGTGTGTGTGTGTGTGTGTGTGTGTGTGTGTGTGTGTGTGAAGGTGATGGAATACTATTATGCTGTAAGAAATGATAAAAAGGCTATGGTGTTTCAAAAAACCTGGGAAGAATTATGTATGAATGGATGCAAAGGGAACAGAATTAAGATAAAAATTTATCCAATAACAATACTATCTGAAAGATTATGAACTCTGATCAACACACTGACCCAAAAAACTTATGACACTATCTGCCTCCAAAGAGAGAGCTGATAGATTAAGAGTGAAAACTGATGCATATATTTTCTTTCTTTCTGGAGATGGCTAATACATGAATTTCCTTAGCCTGATTATACATATATGAAATAGTTTTTTTTTCCCCTTGTCTTCTTAATAGGTAACAGGAAATTCAGAATTAAAAAGATAAAGCCTATGGGTTATATAAACTAAGACTTTTAAAATGGACTATTCATGAGAGGTATGCTTAATATCAGTGGGTTAAAAGTATGTCTTCATGATATAAAATAAAAGAATATGTGCTTTAAAAAAAAGATTTAGGGTGGAAGTTATAGGAAAACTGATTTTGAGTTGGTATTAGAGGAATATTTGGGCTATCTTGATAGGGAATGAATTCCTATCCATTATATAGGTGTTTGCAAAGAAGATGCATAGCCATCTGTAAGAATATTCTAGAAGAGATTTTTTTTAAACCAGTAGAATTATTAGATGACTAAACAATTAGCCACTATTTGCAAGAGGTATACAAGATGAATTAAGATGTGTGTATGAGAGGGTGGGGGGGAGCGAGAGAGAACAAGCACCACTAGTTCAGCAACTATTAGATCCCTGATCAATTATGGTTTGACCCTTGAAACCAATATTCTGTAACAAAACTCTGTGCTATAAACACAGCTTTCAATAAATATTAATCTGATATACTTATCAAAGGGGAGGCAACCCAATTCAGTAAACATTTATCAAGTGCCTACCACATATGCCAGGTACTGTACTAAGTGTAGGAGATACAATGAATAAAAAGACAGACTGCCCCTCAAAAGCTTACAATCTAAAGGGAGAGGCAACACATAAAAGGAGGAAGGAGGGTAGAAAAAGACAGGATATTAGGGGATCCCTGGGGTGGGCCATGGAGTTTAAACCAGGCAACAAATTCCAGGTAGAATGACTATCAAAATGCTTATTCCTCAACCACCCTCCCATTCTTCCCCCCCCCACCCCTTTCCCCCAACTCTTGGCTAATTGCAACAAGATCGGTATTAAAAAGTTCTTGGTGATTACATGGAATACTATCAAACATGTGTGAATTGTTAAGAGTTTTCTATAATTACTCACAATAGGAGATGCTTAGATTTGCAAAATGATGTCCATGTATCTCATTTGATCCTGAAATATTCTACAGGTGCTCATTTGCTAATGAAAAACCTGAAGTTTGAGAAGTCTGATGACATGTATGACCCACACATAGCTATGAGGTGGAATTCAAGGTGCAGTGTATCTTATCCCCCACCCCAATCTTCTTGGCTGTTTCTAAGATATTAGCTTTTAGCAGATTATAGTCAATTTGGATATGCTATGTAACTTGACTTCCTAGGAGGTCACTTAACTAGCTCAGTACAGGGTATAGGATTTGAACCCAAGTCTTCTCCATAGCCAGTACTTTTTATACCCTACACCAACCTGCTTCAGGGAGAGCACAACATGGTTCCTTTTATAAGTGAACAACTCCTACACAAATACAAAGCAAAACAATGATTAGTGAGGGAAGCTCAATGAGCCCTTTCATGTATAGTTACTCTATAAAGCCTAGCTTTTAAGAGACATCCAAAAACTAGAAATGAGAGAGAATATAATATACAGCTTATGCTGCTCCTGCAATTACAAAGAATGGCTTGCCTTTTCATTTCATTTAAAGGAAGAGCTGAAAAAAATTTAGGGCTTTTTTTAGGGCTGAAAATTTACCACTAGCAAATTCAATCAAATGTTAAGTTTTCAACACACCTCAAGAGAACTCCTAATACTAAATAAATGTCTGGAGCCAACAGATTGAGAAATAATGTTATTAGACTGACTAATGTAAGACAAGAGACAAGACAGTTAAACAAACAAGAGATCCATTCTCTTTCCCTCAAATCCCTTCATCTTTATAAGTAAGCTGTAGCAAATTCATGAAACTGAGGGTGAAGTCTTCTCTGTGGTTTGTATAGTACCTTATAATAAAGAGTATCTATCTAATAATACAAAAATACCTAGAGACAAATGGCTAATTACATTTACTTTTCATCACCAATTACTAAACTGTACCTTTAAGTTTATTTCAGAGAGAATTTGAAGTTTTTTTTTTCTTTTCTAAATAGGAGTTTAATTCATCTGAGGTGGCTCCAACACAAGCTGGCATTTTTGTAGAATTTTGTGGAGATGCTACCATCCATGCTAACAGAGAGCAGAGATATGGTCAATACAAAAATAATTACCATCTTTTGTACAGTGCGCTGGTATGAACTTGTCTGATGCTGTGGGGAGATTCAAAATACTTCAAAAAAAATAATGACTCTATCTCGAAGACCTGTGGAGCAGTGAAAAAGTTATTGACTTTTCCCATCCTATACCCAGGTTCCAAAACTCCATGCTAAGGATAGGTAATTTGGAGGATCATCTAAGATACCAAGAATCCTCAAATCAAACAGTTTCTGTTTTAAGAGTGCTAGGTTAGAGAGAAACCTTTCTTGAGAGGAGGGAAACATAATAAAATGGATATAGTTGAGTACTTGAAATAAGAACCTCAAACTTCCTTGCAATTTTCTAAGAGGGGAATGATAATTAGATGATTAGGAAAAAGAAAGAAGTAAAGATCTTAGGAAAGGAGTTGATGGATATGCCTTCCTCTAACACTTTTAATATGGCTTAAACATCTGCCATGATTAAGTTCTCCCAAAATTTAAAAATTCAGCTTTGCTGGTGACTAACAAAGTTGACTATATATTAAGAGCTAGGGCTCACTGGTTCTTTTCAGAGTTTCATTAGTCAGATGTAGATAAGAGTCTGACATTGATGTTCTTTTCAGAAATCTGGCTATGTGTGAATGAATAAGCATTTGCACACATTCTGGACCACTTTGCTTCTATCAGCAAATGTGAGGTTATTAAATTTAGTTCCATGACACAGGCAATCTCTAGACATTAATTATGGGTCAACCCAACTGTGGACATAGTAATCTTTTTATGGATTCACGTTCATGTACATGTGGGCAAAACCCAACATCAGGTTTAGGCCTGCATCAGTCTAGCCTTCCCCACAAAAGATGGCTGAAGTTGGAGAGTATGCTTCTGGCTAGCCTCCTCAGAGAGGTTACCAATCTGGTGGTGGCTTGAGGAATGCCAAGATTATAAGCACTAGGCTAGGTTGGAATTATTCTCATTCTGTCTTCCTAAAGTATCAAGGTGATGCTGCCAAAGAAGGATGATCTGCTTTAAATGCAAACACCTATAACTTTTAATTTTTAAAGAGATTCACTTGGGTATAACATCATTTAGGTGGTTATTTATTCCTGTGACCTTTCCTCATTTTAAAGATCTCATTCTCAATTTGTGACATGAATGAACTATATAGCTTTTATAAAAAAAAAATAAATCAACTAGTTTACAAAAATATAGTAGCAGAACGCAGTCTACTAACATATTTAAAATGTAAGAAGTGCCTAATGAAATAATGCTGACTTGCATACAAATTTGAAAAACAGAAAAACAGAAGTTGTGAAATAATGAAAATATCAATTTGAAAATTTAAATGATACTTTAAATAGTAAAACCAATAAAATATGGTACTTTGCAATATATGTAGCACATGAAAAAAACTTTTTTCTACTTGAGACAAAAAATAACATTTTTGAGATTACATTTTGCAAAGAAAACTGTATTCCCACAGCAAGTCTATAAACTATGTAAAAGTTCAATCAGTATTAAAATTAAATTTTGCTTCCCACATTTCCAAATGATTAAATTTACATTAAACTCTTCAAGAAAATTTTCAATCATGATACTAAACATTTCTATTACAGTGTGAATTACAAAATAATCTTTAACAATTCTAATAGGGGCCATATATAGTTTTATTTAAATATAAAATAACACTGCACAGCAAACTAATTTATAGGTATAAAAATAGATTCTGTTTAGCAATCAAAAATAAACAATACATAAAAAGACCAAAACATAAATATTATCATAAAATTTGGAAGATTAAGGCAACATAAATATTTCAAGTAATTTTATGAGATTACTTTACTCATATAACAGCCAGACGTTATTAAAACATCCCAAAATAGACAGAGCTCAATTTTTTTTTTCAGTACAAATTTTCCCTTTCAGTTCTCTTCTAAATATATTAGTGTATCTTCTTAAACACTGTACAAAAACAATTAATCTAGATTGGCCATTGGGCTGTCAAAGCCACTATCCTGTTGACTAGTTTGGGGAGCCGGTAACAATTTTCTTGAATGCTGATGAAATGCTGAAGAACGAACTGCACTGTTCAGTTTTTTGAAGTCTGATTTCAGTATATCAGAGGTGTGGTGAGATACCTGCCCAGGAGACTTATTTACCTGCTCTGTCTGGGTTCGTTTGTCTTCTCTTTTGACAACAGGAATGTGGTCATTTTGACATAAGAATTGTTTACAAAGTTTATTGGTTTTTTCCTCTGCATTAGAAAGGCAAGTTTTTGTTGGAAATTGCATGAAAGAAACTGATTCCAATTGTTTATCCAGGATCCCTTGTTGCAAAGGAAGTAAAAACGATGCATCATTGCTACATAAGACTTCAGGAGTTATACTTTTTGAGCTCCAGTCAAGAGAGTCACTGGTACCTTCTTCATCCTTTACTGGAGTTTCCTGAATATCAAAATTTGGATTTTTCTCAGCTATGATCTGCTGACAACATTCAGTCTGTGAATTACATTTACATTCTTTTAAGAAGCGTTTTTCTTTTAGACCCTGAAATGTTACATGACTGGATCCTGAGTCAGAAAGGCCAGAAGCCTGGGAAGGTATGTGTGCGTTTTCACACTGCATATGAGGGCTAGTTTTGCTTCTTCCACCTTCACCAGGAACAAACTCAGGATGCATATTACTTGGCAAATCATCTTGCTGTTTGCATGCAGTCACACTGCTTAGAATGCTTGAGGATGCTTCTCTGAAAGCAACATGCCTTGTTTCCACGTGTTCTGTATCTTCTAACCGTTGTCTTAAGTTACACGGTAAATACTTCTGAAGGGCTTGCTCACCGCCTGCCTTGGGGATATTATTCCTGCTGCTTGATTTGTTTTCCATATGGCTTCCTCTACTTAGATTCACATAATTTCTTTTTGACTGTTCAATTCCAGGCAGTAGCTCAGATGATCGAGACACTGCTAACAGTTAGTACAAGGAAAGAAAACACAAAATTAGAGGAAACACTGAAAACAAAAATAATCTTTTCAAAGTATTTTAGAAAACTTTATCCATCAAACCTAGAAATCCATGAACTGTGTTTCTAAATGACCAATTCAACATTGAGAATGAGCTTGCCCTTCCTTTGCCCTTGCTTTTTAAGGCAGAAACTCAAATTCTAAAAGAGTGGGAAGGGTAGGAAAGGTAGGAAAAAACAAATTACTAAAGTAATTCATTTTTTACATACCTGATGATGAATTTTTGATCTGAGCTTTATTAACAACAGGCGTTTCCAGCATTTTAGCCATTGTAGCAAGCTTGCTAGCAGCATTCATGATTTTTTTCTCAGCCCTATTTGGAATTTCAGAATATTAAATCAATACAGTTCAGAGGAAAAATTAGTTTCTCTACCCCCTAAGCTTTCTGTTATCCAATTCCCCTTTGCCAGTTTTTAGAGCAATACAGCCATAAATTTCTTTCACCTCAAATGTCATGTAAAAACACTTTAGTTTTGTAATTAGGAAAAATGGCTGGACAATCACATGACGTTCCAGCTCTCTCGATGCAACAAAATCTTGCTCATTTAATGTGGACTTACCCGTCCTGCTTTCCATCATCCTGCAAAAGTTGGTGCAGGCAAACCAGGTAGTATTTGCGCATCCTCTGAGCAGTCTCTTGACGCTCTTTAAATAGTTCTGCTTTTAACAATTCAGCTGCTCTCTCTTTACTTCCCTGTATATACCGAATCATATCACCTACAAAGCATGAGGTAAAAAATGTACAGAGCAGTTTTCTTTTAATAGAATGTCCTAGAGGGAGAAAGAAGATGTATCTTTGGGACTGTTTTCTAAAAAAAAAATGGACTAGTAGGAAAACTTAAAACATGGTGTTTTAAATAGTGTCATGGAATATAAGGATTTTGTTTTGGTAGGGTCTGAAGAGAACTATTATATATTCTACTGAAATGATGGTCACATATGATGAAAAAAATCTGTCATATTCTAAAAGAAATCATAGGCAAAAAAATATCATATACATGAGGTACAGAAACTGGAAAAAGGATAAAGATGTTGAGAGATAGACTGACATACTGAAGTGAAAAGAAGGACAGCTTATAAAGACTTGTCCCTTTGTTGAGATGTGATGGTATTTGAACTGAGTGTGTCATTGAAATACTAATTAACAATTCATGGGCTCACAGACTCAGTATAAGGAGGAGCCTTATAGGTTTGACCCTGTCATATAAAGATGAGAGAGTTGATGCCTGAAGAGATGAATTGGCAGTTTGGGCCCATGTTCTTTAACTCCAACTCTTCTGGCTTTGAGACCTCTGATACCTCTCTGTGTGATCTTAATGACTTGTGTGCTTCTTTATCTATAAAACAAATGAGTTGGACTCAATGCATTCTAAGGTGTATTTGAATTGGACAGCAAATTAGAAAGTAAAGGAGAAGGAGTTACTGTGAATCAGACAATCAAACTAGTTCTGACTAAAGAAATTCCTCATACTTGTTCTAAAGGGACCATCATGTTTGTAGAGCACATATAATCTAAAAGTATTTGATTTAGAATAAAAACTGAAGAATTAGCATATTTAATTAAAATTGGGTGGGGCTTAACACATGAATCCATATAACAATCAACAAACGAAAGAACAAATATTTTATTAAGCATTTCTTATATGCTAAGCACCGCAGAATAAAACAACAAAAATAAAATTGTTCCTGACCTCAAGGAGCTTACTTTCTGTACAGATGTCCCAGATCTGCATCTAAGTTCATATAAAAGATCCATGAAATGAATACTAGGAAATCTGTGATTTCCTCAAGCAGCTTAACAGGATAAGGAAGAAGATAGACTCTATGTAGGAAATGGTGTTTGGGCTTACTTAACTTTGAAGAAAAAAAGGGATTCTAAAGGTAAAGGTAAGGAGGAAATCTATTCTAAATATAACCCATGGAAGGACACACACAAGTCAGGACCAATAAGTGGTTATTCAGTTTCTGCTTCTTTAGTCTTCCGGTTGTGAGAAACTCACTACATAAGTAAAGCAACTTATTCCATTTTTTAGGGACCTGTAATAGTTAGGAAATTTTTCCTTATTTTGAACTAAAATTCTAATCCTTCGCATTTTTTACAATTGGTCCTATTTATGATTTATTTGTAATATAATCAAGGGGTGCTAAGTGGCAGTGGAACTGACCTTGGAGTCAAGAGAATCTGAGTTGAAATAGGACCTCAGACACTTGACATTAGCTGTGTGAGCCTGGGCAAGTTACTTAACTCTAATTGTCTAGAACACCTCCCCAATTATAATAGAGTCAAAGCATTACTGCAGTATTACCCTGTAGTATAGGAACAATATCAGCTTTCTATACCTTGTGTAAGGAACAATGTGTAGATCTAGAAAAAGCCATCAACATTATCTAAGATATAAATTTTTCACAGATACCCAATGTCTAGGTATCGAATTTATGAGAGCTACAAGAATCCCCAAATGAAGTCTTACAATACCTTAAAATTATTGTTTTAACTCAACCGTGTATAGGTTGGGTTGCATAAATTCTACAAGAACTCACTCTTAATTTTTTTTACGGCTTTAATGTAATGTCCACGAAGTTCTTCCAAACCCTTTCCACTGCAGATCAAGCAGCTATGATCAACAGCACCTTCCGAAAATGATCTAAAAGCAAACCAAAGGTTCAAAGTTCAGTTCAAATAGATTCATTAAATATCTACACTATGTGCTAGACACTGTGCTAGATGCTATGGATTTAAAGAGAAAACAAAAACAAAAACAGAATAGTCCCTGTAATCAAGGAGCTTATACTCTATGGTAGGGAAATAATATATAAATAAAAACTATATAAAAACTAAAGATAAAATAATGTTGGACTGGAATGGAAAACACTCATAACTGGAGGAATCAGAAATGGGTTAAGAGTAGAAGATGACATTTGAGCCAAGCCTCATTGAGAGTTAGGTCCTCCAAGAGGCAGACATAAGGGGCAAGAGTATTCCAAGCATGAGGAAGAGTCTATGTGAAGGCACAGAAAGGATGTGGAATATCTGGTATGAAGAACATCAAGTAAACCAATTTATCTAGAATATCGGTATACTGAAAAGGAGAATAATTGGAAATCAATCTAGAAAAATGAGTCAGATCCATACTATAACAGGCTTTAAATGACAGGAGTTCATATTTTATCCTAGAGCAATAGGTAGTCACTAAAACTCGAGTAGGGGAGTAACATAGTCAGATCAGTGCTTTAGCAATATAAACTTGAGCAATGTGGAGGATGGAGATAAGGGTTCTGATGAGGAAGTTATTGCACTACTCCAGGCAGATGAAATAGCCTGAATTAGGGTAGTGGCTATGTCAGTGAAGGAGACTGATGTTGCTGAATTAGTATAGTGGCTATGTGAGTGAAAGACTGATTTTAGCAATGTTGAGGAAGTAAAACAGAAAAACTTGGCATGTGCTTGTTTATGGGAGTCAGAGAAGAGAAGAGAAAGAAAAGAATAGCAGAAAACTCTCTAAGTTTGTACACCTGAGTAACTGGAAGGCTGGTAATACCCTCAAAAGGAAACAAGGAAATTAGGAAGAAGTATGGGTTTTCTCGTAAAAATGAATTGTGCTTTGGATGTTAGATTACACTGTTTATTAGTGTCAGCTATTAAGTGATTATTCAGTTTCTGCTTCTTCAGTTCTCTAATTGTGAGAAACTCAAATTTAAGTAAGCAACTTATTTTAGTTTTCAGGGTGCTGAAATTGTTAGGAATTTCTTCCTTATAGTGAGGTAAAAGTCCTAATCCTTTGGACTTTTTACAATTGGTCCTACTTTTCCCCTTTATGATTTGAGTTTTGAGACATCTGTTCTTTTTGAGATGTCTGTGAGATATCCAGGTGGAAATACCTTAGCAATCAAGTTAGCAATATAGGAATGGAGGTGAGAATAGAGACAAAGGTATAATATATGCATCTGGGAGATATGTGTATAGAAGATAGTCATTCAACACCCATGAAAACTAATGGGAATTACCCAAGATAGAAAAGAAGTAGGGTCCAGGACAGAAGCCTGATTTACATTTGTACACTGAGACAGACTATGGATGGAGATCCAGCAAAGTAAGGAGCTATCAGTGGAATGGTAGAACCATACTAGACAGTGTCAAGAAAACTCAGGGAAGAGAGTATATCCAAGAGAAATTGGTCAACAATGTCAAGAACTACAAAGAATTAAAAAAAGACGAAGACAGAAACAGACACTGGATTTAACAATTAAAAGTTACATAAAAACAAATCTCAAACAAATTTCATTTGGAAAACAAGTGAACTGTTTCTTTAAAATGGAAACAATCTACCTTGGTGGTATGCTAAGTGCCCTCAGTTCTTCCAGTTTCATCTTCATCTCATTATTTTCTTCCATTAATTCTTCAACAACTCTATTGTTTTCTTCTACAAAATAAAAGTTCATAGTTTTATGCCCAGGTCTTTATTTGACCATGTGCTTTCTTTCCCCATTTCTACCCTGGCTGCATTTTTTTTTCCTTAAAGCTTTTTATTTCAATACATATGCATGGTAATTTTTCAACATTGACCTTTGCAAAACCTTCTGTTCCAAACTTTTCCCTCCTTCCTCCCACCCCCCTTCTCCCCTAGATGGCAGGTAGTCCAATACATGTTAAATATGTTAAAATATATGACAAATTCAATATATGTATACAAATTTATACAGTTATCTATACAAGAAAAATCAAATCTACAAGAAAAAAATAACCTGAGAAGGAAAACAAAATGCAAGCAAACATCAACAGAAAGTGTGAAAATTCTATGTTGAGGACCCACAAGCCTCTCTCTGGGTGTAGGTGGCTCTCTTCATCACTAAACAATTGAAAATGGTTTGAATCATCTCATTGTTGAAGAGAGCCATGTCCATCAGAATTGATCATCATATAGTCTTGTTGTTGCTATGTACAATGATCTCCTGAGTTCTGGTCATTTCACTCAGCATCAGCTCATGCAAGTCTCTCCAGACCTCTCTGAAATAATCCTGCTGGTCATTTCTTACAGAACAATAATATTCCATAACATTCATATACCATAATTTATTCAGCCATTCTCCAAATGATGGGCATCCATTCAGTTTCCAGTTTCTAGATACTACAAAAAGGGCTGCCACAAATATTTTTGCACTTATGAGTCCCTTTCCTTCCTTTAAGATCTCTTTGGGATATAAGCCCAATAGAAACACTGCTAGGTCAAAGGGTATGCACAGTTTGATAGTGCATAGTTCCAAATTGCTCTCCAGAATGGCTGGATCCATTCACAGTTCCACCAACAATGTATCAGTGTCCCAGTTTTCCCACATCTCCTCCAACATTCGTTATTATCTTTTCCTGTCATCTTACTGGCTGCAAATCTTTAGGGAAAAAAAAAAACAAAAACAAAAATGCTATGTAATTTTTCGTCATTCTCACTCCAGCATGATTACTCCCCCTTGTTTTATGTTCTTAGCAGATTAAAAAGTACAACACGCCACTATGTAGTTGCTTGTGTTTTATCTAAGAATTGTCCTCTGTTTCACAGAATGACACAGAACATCACAACTAGAAAGGTCTTCAGAGCACACGCAATCCAGTTCTCTGATTTTTCAGAGAAAGAAAAACAGATCCCCAAACATGAAATAACTTATCCCAAGAATCACACACATTGCTACTTAGTGGTAAAACTGGGACTCAGAGCTAGTTATTCTAGTTCTTTAGAGTGCTCCATACTGTTGACCTCTCTCTTATCCTGGATGCTTCTTTTCCCTAGGTTATCATGACATTCTTCTGCTACATTTCTTCTACCAGAGTGGTTGCTTTCTCTGTTCCTTCAGCCAGAAGGGAGCTCACTCACTGATCTGAACACCTCTACAGACTATGTGTATGGAGTATGAAGTATTTACAAAGATTTATGAATAAAAGGCTTAATGTAGTATATACATGCTTCCCCTGTTACACTTCATAGTTTCTTAAATCTATATTGTCCTTACAAATTCCAGAAAGAAAGGAGCATTTATATGTTGGCTAAATGAGTGGCTCAAATGTATACCCAGTGGAATAGTAATTATCTTTTTACCCACTCCATCAAAAAAGAGGTACATTTAAAAAAATCTCTATTTCAATTCTGGGGACTTCCAAAATTTTTGCATAATAGTTTGAGCTGGCTTAGAGCTAGAGAATCATTGATTCCTGTCAGTGATGTTAAGCTATTTTTATGACTCACTGAATGCTAAAAATCACAAGGTGAGATAAAATGAAATCTAGACTAGGAATCAATAGACTTAAATTCAAGCTCAGCTCCTTACTAGCTATTGGAATGTAGGTAAGTCACAAACATTCTCAACCTCCATGACTTCATCTATAAAACAAGGAACTTCAGAAGATCTCAAAGATTCATTCTAATTCAAATATATATACTATAAACTCCATGAAAATATTTGGAAAGAGGAATTACAGAAAATAAACAAGAAAACCCCAAACCACACCAATGCAATATTACTGAATAGTCAAAATCTTAAGACTAGTAATCAAAGCACTCCTAGGGTTCTGGTCTTGGCTCTATTATCAACTTGGGTGGCCTAAAAGGGAGGGTTGATTTTTCTAACTTATTTTTTGTTCATGTATTAAACTAGCTAACAATCTCAAAAGGGAATTGTTTTTCATGATTACAATGTGAAATATAAAATATTATTATTGAATAGCAACAGTAACCAACAACTATTACCATATGTTGTATATAGTATTTTTCCTTTTGTAATTTACTTGGTTTATATAATTTCACAATAGCATTTTTATATAGATATGTGTAAGTTCTATATAAGCATTTCATTTGTTCTTCTATTCTACCATTTTACTAATGGTGACTAACTAGTGGAGATACAAGGGCAATTTCAAATCTTGAAGAAAGAAAAATCTTCCTTTGAAATTCTATCCAATCTTTTCTTGTTTTCTAGTAATTTATCTTTAACATTCTCCCACAAGTAATGGCTGGTAGCATAGAGCTTCTCTGCTTTTTTCTAGTCTTTCTTCGTATCTACTTTTGAGAACACATGGAAATTTAAAAGGAGATGGCAAGGGAAAGAATTTCCCTATGTCTTTACATTTTGAATTTTCACTGCATGGAGGCATACATATACATATGCATGTATATATACATATATATACACATATATATGTATATATATAGTTTAAAAAAATCATGGTTTCCTTTTTTGGGTAACATAGAAAAAAAAATTTCTTTTGGTTGCCTTGACAATTCTATAGAAATGGAAGAAATTGCAAATTTTTCCTGGCATTCAAACAAGTCAAATGATGCAGGGGTTAAAAAGTTGAATTTGGAATCTGAAAATCTTAGAGATTCTTTTTTTTTTTTTCTTTTTTTTTTTTTTTTTGAGGGGGGTTCTTATTGGCTATGTGACCCTGGACAAATCTCTCATCCTCTCAGAGCTTATTACACCAGGACTCCCTAGGTGGTGATGAAACTCAAGTGAGATAATGAATATTAGATGTACTTTACAAACCTTAAAGCACTATATATATATATACATGTCAATGTTATAAATTATTATTTGACAAACTAACACAATGAATATTCTATTCTCCCTGCTACACTGTCACTTGTGTAACTTTATATACAGTCAACTCTTGGTTAATCACATTCCTGAATACAGAAGTGTGGCTTATCTCTAAATCATTTCTACTTGATCACAAGATTTCCTTTTTACTTACATTTGAATGAATGATGTACTGGAGAATCATTTCAAACTACAAACTACAGCTACACTGTGAAGGGCTAACTCAGGATAAAATGGGAAATTACTCAGTTTTCCCATCCCTGAATCATTGTTCAGTTTCACTTGGCAACCCAGTCTACCAAGAATATTACATAGTTTGTGTTTCAGACAGATACTAGTACTAATAAGGTTTCCCTATTAAGAAGTAATCCGCATGGAGAAAATCCAAAGAACAACTAAAATGATCCAAGAGTATGAAATAGATACCATAAGAGAAAGACTAAAAAATTAAGA
>JAJPUD010015521.1:0-12318 GCA_023553655.1 Myrmecobius fasciatus | reverse complement strand
ACTAAATTTCTCTGGACCTCATCAGTCTATTTATATGTAAAATGAAGAAATGAGTTAGATTATCTCTAAATAACCCTTCTAGGGTTTGGTTTTGTTTTGTTTTGTTTTTCTTTTTGCCATAAAAAAAAAAAAAAAACAGTTGAAACCAAAACTATAAATTTGTTGGAATGTTTTTCTGCTGCTATAGCTTTTACAAGGATAGGACAAAGTACAAGGAAAAAAGAAATAATGTCAATGATTTCTGATTGTTGCTTTTTAAGGAATTCCTGATAAACTTAGCCTAAACTTTCCACTGATCTTCATAATGACAACTCTTCCCTGTCTCCCAAGATACTTTAATGTTGATTCATTAAAATGTCATTCAAAATATCTTTCTGTGCTTAGGGTAGGGAAATGGACAAATTAAAAAAAAAAAAAAAAAAGATTTCCAAAATTTGGAGCACAAAAGGGCTTCTGGCTAGTCTTCTATCAGTCAAAAAATTACACCAATAAAAAGTCCTTATATTCCCAAAGCATTAGAGTTGAGGTTTTAGAGTACAATCATTCTATAAAATTATGAGTATGGAAGCTATTTCTAGCAGATGTATCAAGCTAGAAAGTTTTGAGTATGAATGCCGTGAGAGACTAGTTCAGAAAAAAGACCAATGCTCTACTGGCCTAAGATGATTGAAGACCAAACTGTAGATGCAGGGATTTACACTAAGTCAATGAGAGCACTCACTGGTGAAATCTTGGGTCTCTAAAATATGTCTAAATGATAACTATGGCCAAATTGTGCAGAATATACCAGATCTTATCTGATTTTATAAGGCTTATGCAGAGGTAGGCCCGATTAATACTTGGAAAGGAATCCCTATAGGAAACCTTAGAACCACAGATCTTTTGGAGCCTCAATTAACATTCTACTCTTAATTCTTTATTGTTTTTTGAAGGTGATCTTTGGTTCTTGAAAACTATCTAAAAAGCATAAGCTTGGTAGATACTGAGATAAGAAGGTTTCAGAAGTATAAGTCTGATGATGAATGAATATATGTCATCTGAGCACATGCCTACATTATAAGAATCTTGTCTGCAGGTGGGTCTCTTTTTTGGCCACAGCAGTTCTGGAAGACGATTTACTAAACTGTCAAGGAAATGAGGCCAGTGTCTGTGGAGAAGTGCCAAGTATCAGCAGAAGTGTCCATGCCAGGGAAGACACAGATTCTTAAAGTAATGAAGTTAGTATAGAAGTCACACACCCATGATCCTCACAACAAATCTATGCAGTAGGCAAAGAATCCTGAAGTTCAAAAGTTGCATGACTAGAGCAAGAACATAAAGCTAAGAAGTGGCAGAGCCAGGACTCTACCCCAAATCTTCCATCACCAGACCCAAGGCTGGGTCCTTTCCTGATCTAAATTTCTATGATTCTTTGACTTGCTCACCAATGAAGAAATATTAGACAAAATGGAAACTCTTTTTGGTTTTTAGATAGCATATTTAGAGCAATTAATTAATTTACATAAAAACTCATAAACTTATAAGGACTAATAGTGAAAATTTATAGGATTAGTAAGAGTGAAGAAAGGCCAAGATTATCTTAAGAAGTTTAACACATTGAAAATATGTCAAGGTTCATGGAAGATGAAAAAAAAAATCTGTCGGGGATTATTACGATAACCATTCTTAACGGAGTACATTTCTGATGTTTGGTAGATGACATAAGAAGACAACCATATGTCCTTCCAGGATACTCCTTGATGTCATTAGAGTCAGATTACTAATGGCTTATGGGAATGATCAGGGGTGATAATTTCTTTTGTTCCTAACACATTAGAAGGAGAGTTAATTATATAAACAGCACACATAATTAAATTGAGTAAGATATTTGGAGTGCAATCAACAAACTTAAGCAAAAGATCGGTTTTAAATCAGAAAATTGGAAAATAATTCTATTTTACTGGAGATTAAAATGAGATCTAAATACAAAATGTAAGTCTGGATCATTCAGGAAAAGTTGAGGAAGAAATTCAAAGGTCTAAATTTAGAGGGGAATCAGAGAATTTCAATGAAGGAGAAAATGAATTTGTTTGTGATCAACAGTTACAATGTCTCCTACTAAACCAAAATTAGCATATATAAATCTCAGAGGATCAATGTCTGATATAAACTAAAATACCACTTTTAAACAAGGTTTAAAGAAAGTACATTTTACACTAGTAGCAGATGTCACTATTTTCAAACACTAACCTCCAATTTTCTCCACTGTAGCTTTGTGTTCTCTTACTGCATGCTGTAGATGTCTGCATGATTTTTCTAGCATTTTTTTCAAATCTTGACATTCCTGCTTTGCTTTTTCAAGCTTGTGGAGACATTGTTCACAGCAAGAATCTTCTTGAGGTTCAAAAACTATTTTCCTACACTGAAAAACTACACAAATAAAACTGTAGTAAACTTTTGGTTGAAGCACTCACTGCCCTCTTTCTCAATTTGCTCCAACACTTAAAAAAAATCTGTGATTTTGTTAGTAGAGAAGTATTCCACCCTCCACCAATACAGACCATAGGCATCTGTACCTTAGTCCTCAATGGCCGCTATGGTTGAATATCGTGAGGAGTTGCTTTGAACTAGGGCAGGCCAATTTTCAGGAGAGTCCAGAGGCTATCACTGGGCTCATATTAGAAGTTTTTTCAACTTATTAGCAATACCTGCCTCATTCCACTGGCATGATCTCCAAGAGCCCAGTTTCAGCATCATTCATCATTCTCTACTTAAATAGAGAAAATACTGACATCCTCATCCTCTATAAAAATTACATGATATTGATATTAGATTGAAACATTATATATAACCCCTCTAAGCTACAAAACTATCAATAGCTGTCCCTTTATTAGTTTCACAGTGATGATAGAAAAATAGAACACATTAGTGCTATGCATTACATAAAATGTCATTTTAAAAATCTGATTATACCGATTTTTAGTACTGTTTTATTTTTGATCTAAGTCTGCTTCATACATGCACAACTGCCTAAGACAAATTGTGCTTAAAATTAATTTTTTAAATTCCTTCCCAAGTAAGGCAGAGAGTGGATTCTATAGATCTATCTTGAAAGTACTAGTACAATGAAATCTAAAGAAGCTTACCATCATAAGATGGGTTATTACCAAATGATGAATATTTTCTGTCCAAAACAATTCAGAAAGACCAATTACTGAGGCGTGAAACAGGGGAGGAAAGTTAGTTTAGATTTTCATAAGTTTATTCACTCTAATAAAACCACAGATTCTTAAAAGAGTATTTCCAAGTAGACAAAAAGTAAAAATCAGGCTGTATCTGGCTATTAATCTGTCATCAACGATATGAAAGTAATTTGAAAAGTAAAAAACTCTACACAAAACATCATATTCACTTATCAAGTAGTAAAATGTCTGATAACCTCAACTGTACAAAAGAGAGATGTGAATAATTCCAAAGTTAGCAAAAGAAAAAAAAGGTTGGTGGTGGTGGTGGTGATTAAAGAGACTTTAGCAAGGAAAATTGCTGTTAAACAACTGAAGTGCTTTACTTAGCAGAGAAAACAAGTCATAGCCTCTCTCAAAGCCCTTTGTTCAGGCCTAACTACTTAATTGTGGGTAAAGCCATATTTATGATTTAACAGGTTTGATTGCCTAGTTTCTCTGGCAAGCTTCCAGCTTCCTAGATTATGGCAGACAGTAAATAAGAAGCCATGAAAGCTAGGCAGGGGCTCTTATGGTAAAACTCAATACTGGGGAAAAGTAGGAACACTGAAGCAGTGTGACACATTAAGTAGAATGTGAAACTTGGCATCAGGAAGATCTGGGTTTGAATTCTGTCTTTGACACTTATATGTGTATAACAATGAGCAAATTGCTTAATCTGAGCCTCAGTTTTCTCAACTTTAAAATGGGGATAATATTATCTATATTATCTTTATTTCACAATGTTGTTGTGAAGCTCAAATTAGATAAGCTATGTAAAAGATGTTGCAAATCTTACAGCATTTTATGTTAGTAATTGCTATGTTATTTGTAACAGCTTATTTATGCAAAAAGAACTTTAGTAAAAGGATTATTTCCAGTTCATTGTCAAAAATGTTTATTGAACATATATTGATCTGTGTAAGGCACCTATGCCAAATGCTGTGGAGTAATCCCAAGAAGTAAAATAAAATAAACAAAGCATGGGTAAAAAGATAGCTAATAGTGTAAACAATGTATATAAGTGCTAAATGAGTAGTACAGATAATAAGTGCTAGAAAAGGGTGATAAGAATAGTAAAGAGCTTTATGGAAGGAAATTGAAATTGTCATTTTCTCAATATTTCTGCCAGGCAGAAGTCATTATCCCCATTTGAGAGAAGAAAAAACTGAAGCACAAAATGGTCACAATCCATTCAACTACCATTTTATTAGTTACTAAACATCTATCACATGCTAGGCAATGTGACTTGCAAGAAGTAGTCAATAATAGCTGGAATGAGACCCTCTCATGAATTTCACTAGAACATCCTGAATTTAAACAGTTATATTGTGAAACTACCAGTTCAAACATCTGGTTTCTAGTAATCTCTATGCATATCCAGACGGGCACTAGCTACCAGTATACATAGAAGAATGTATAAAACTGGGAAAAAAACAAGGTTACTCTACCAGTCTCTGTTGCTTTTTCATGTGAGAAGTTCTGCTGTTTCAGTATTTTTTGTAGTTGCATTTGGTGTCCAACACTGTAAACAGGAAGGATTGCTTGGTCTCCAGTTTCCTTTGTGTCAGAGATCATGACGACTTCATTTTTCTGAAACATATTACTCAAATAATCAATGTGGAGCGGAAGAACCAGAAGAATCTTTATCCTCTTTTCTTAAAAACAGAGATATTGGAAATAAATATAAACCCCATTCCATAATTTGGCATTTTACAGGTTCTTTCATTAGTAATTTATATAAATCCTTAAAATAAACATAGCCCTGAAAAAAAAATCTCAAAGGGCTAAATTTCCAATTATGCTTAACAATAATGGTATTAATACACAATCACTAGATAACTATAATGATACCTTATATATGTATTGCACATTATGCTTTAAAAAGTGTTTTCCTAAACATGCTCTTATCTGATCCTCTTCCTACTTTGAGAGATAGGCAAAACAGATCACTCCCATGTTCAAGTAGGAAAACTAGGGTTCAGAGAAGTTAAGGAATTCACCCCTGCAGGGTCACACAACTAGTAAATGGTTCCAATATCTAGACTAGTCATCTGTCCACTACTCTTATAGTATGTATATTTTCTTTTCTTTTTTTTTTTATAAAGCTTTTTATTTACAAAACATATGAGTGACCTTTCAACATTGACCTTTGCAAAAAAACTTTTTTTTTCCCCAAGCTTTTCCTTTCCTTCCCCTCACCCCCCACCCCTAGATGACAGGTAATCTAATACATGCTAGATAGGATAAATTATATGACAAATACAATACATGTATACATATCTATACAGTTATCTTACTGCACAAGAAAGTATGTATATTTTCAAAACAAATCAACCAAAAATAAATCTATTCACATGGACTGAGAAAGGATGGGGTAGTCCTATGAAAAGTACACTTTCCTTTATTTAAATCAAAACTTGTCTTAGAAAATTTTGGCATGTATGATAACCACTAATATACATCAAACCAGTGGATTTTGCTTTTTAATAAACTTTGAGTACTTAAACCCATCAACAGCTTTACTCTATAAAAACCATATCCTTTCTCTTCCACCTATCTTCCTTAAGGAAGGGAAAGGGAGGTTTTAGTTGTTGGCTAATTACTGAAACCCTATAAAATGTGGAGAAAACCATACTCTTCAAATATGTTTCAAAAAAATTTCTGTCCTAAGTAGAAGCAAACCTGCTTTAGAGACTGAAGATGTAAAAATTAATGTCCCAGCATTTTGGAAAGAAGCTTAGAATAAGAAGAAGCAAGAGAAAGAATTATAAAGATTAAAATCTAGGCAGCCTAGTCCAATTCTTAACCTAAAATCCCTTTAACTATTCAAAGTAACAAGGTAGATAGGGAAGTCATCTTTTTTCACATTTGTATTTTAATTTCAATGTAATCTTTATCAGCACTTGTAAGCAGGCTAGGTAGGATACACTGAAAAGGAAGACTAATTCTTAACTAATTTGCTTCAAAAGTGCCAACAATGGCATTTTAGGGCATAGCTCAGGACTGATGGGCACAGAGTCCTGGGCACAAGAGATTCATATTAGTCCCAACTAAAAAGTTTTAACTATAATTCTAAGGAGGAAAAAAAAAAAGCACAAAACATTTGTTTAGAAAGATAATCACTGCTATTTTGAACATACAGCTCCTTGTTTGTTTGAAAAATGTGCTCTAAGTGATCCATGAATTTTTTATTTTTTAGGAAAGATGTTTATGTTTTAGTAATCAATTCATGTTCATAACAAAGGTGTTGGTTCTTTTTCAATTCCTCATGATTCTTGAACTGATTCCCTAAACTGAAAATAAATTTTCTATTAAGTTTTAAAAATTGGCTGTTGTGAAAGCTTTTTTTTCTCTTTAACAATTAAATTTTTGGTGTTAATGTATGAACTTGGCATTTTACTGTACTCTATCTCCAAATAATTTAAATATCAGTGTTTTATCTCAAAGTTCTTAGATGCTTTCCTGCTAAAATTGCTGAAGCTACTTTTCCTATAAGCAAAGTTATGCATTCCTAGACAAGCAGCAAACCAGGAATTTAAAAGTCACTCCCTTTTCTCAGAGATAGAATTTGATTCCCAAGGGAAGACCAATTACCCATTTCTGGGTAGCTCAAATGGTAAGATAATATTACCATCTTGCAACTATATAACATTTAATTTCTAATTATTTTTCCTTATATTGTCTTAATTTTTCATGATAATGACCCTAGGATTTAGGTAGCCGGGTATTTTAATCCTTATTTTTTCAGATGAAAAATTAAAACAAATGACTTGCCTAAGTAAAAAGAGGTGGGATTAGATCTTTCAAATTAGAAGGAAATTTACAAACCTTTTTGCTCTAATCCCTCATTTTCAGATCATCTTATTCTAAGCTTAGCACTTTTTCAATTATAATAACATTAAATCTAAGGTCCCAAACCCAACCAAAAAGCTGCAAAAATCTGTGTGTTTAGTCAAATTATGTAATTGTCTCTATAGACTAGTGAGCTCAAGTCAAATGAATGGACATGCCTAATTAATAGAGTATTTGAAAGATCTGAATATTGACTATATGCATATCAAGAGGGGAGGGAGAAATACTAGACTGATTTTAGTGAAGAGCTTGTCTTTTCAAGAAAAAAAAAAAAAGAAACAAACGGTGGGAGGTTAATGTAGAAAAAGGGAAGCATGATCAATTTTTGGCCTCCAAATTTTCAATAGCATGCAACTGCTTATTCTTAATTAATCTTAATATTAATTTTTTTCTCTCCCTAAGAATCTCTATTTTGGGGAAGAACCCTAAACTAGTCACTGTAGGTTGTTTGGATTTAGTCACTATTCCCTATGCGCTTTCTTTCCCAGCTTTTCAGTTCCCCTTCAATGACTAGTCTTCTTCCATTAAAAAGTAAGCTCCTTGAGAGCAAGATATGTTTTTCTTTTTCTCTATAAATTTATGTCCCCAAGATTTAG
Organism: Myrmecobius fasciatus; assembly: GCA_023553655.1. Classification (NCBI taxonomy): domain Eukaryota; kingdom Metazoa; phylum Chordata; class Mammalia; order Dasyuromorphia; family Myrmecobiidae; genus Myrmecobius; species Myrmecobius fasciatus. Next base: position 4,667 of record JAJPUD010015521.1, on the reverse strand, counting down.
CAATCAATCAATCATTTATAAAGTTCCTACTGTGTATGTCAGGCATTGTGCTAAAGGCTAGGGATTTAAAAAAAAAAAAAAAAAAAGGTAAAAATATCTGCCCTCAAGAAGTTTTCAATTTAATGAAGGAGACATGAAAACAAAATATATATAAAGTAAGATATAATCAGGATAAAAATAATTGAAGGAAGAGACTAAAATTAAGAAGTGTTGGGGAAGGCTTCCAGCAAAACAGGGATTTTAGTTGGGACTTAAAACAGGGATAGTAGTCAGAGAGAGAAGGGAGACAGCCAGAGAAAATCCCCAGAGTTTTGTTTTTAGAATAGTTAAGAAGAATACATTATCAGGGAGTAAAGGAAAAAAGCTGGAAAGATAGAAGGGAACAAAGTTATGAATGGTTTTGATGTCAAATAAAGCCTTTTGTATTTGAACTTGAAGGCAACAGAAGCCACTAGAATTTATTGGGTAAGGGAAGGCTGACATGGTTAGACCTTCAAAATTAAGGAAAATCATTTCAGTGGCTGGAGGATGGGTAGAAGTGGAGAGATTTGAGGTGGGAAGATCCATTAGCTGGCTATTGCAATAATTGAGGTGTGAATTAAAGATAAGAGCCTTCAGTAAAGTGATGGCAATGTCAAAAGAGAGAAGGGGTCATATACAAAACATCTTGCAGAAGTAAAATAAGCAGGCCTTGGCAAAAGATTGGATATGAGAATTGAAAGATAGTGAGAAGTTGAGTGTGACACTTAAGTTGCATGCCAGAGGGACTGAGAGACCAATGTTATCCTCTATAGTAATAGCAAAGGTAAGAGAAGGGGAAAGGTAACAAATTCTCTTTTGAACATACTGAGTTTAAGATGTCTACTTCTATATGTAAAAAGCAATGGAGACATAATACTGAAGGTTGTTGGGGCAGGATGGGCAAATTTGAGAATCATCAGTATAAAGATGATAATTAAACCTACTGGAGTAGATGAGATCATCAACTTAAGTACAGAGAAGTTTTTAAGAAATTTAGCTACAAATTGAAGAAATATAGTATAATAGTGGAGAGTGGAAAGATGAAATGAAAGATACAGAAATGTTTATGGCCAGTAGAGAGAGATTGAAAATAAGTGAAAGAGTAGTGCTGACAAGGGGGCAATCTGTTGGAAGATGGAATGGATTCATTTTAAAAAGCAGAGAGTAAGATCATTTCATCATTTGGGACAAGGGTGGAGAAAGAGAAAGTGACAGAAGCCACCTGAGTGATGAGATAAGGAAATGGAGAGGAGAGGGAACTCATAACAAATGGCTTCAAGTTTTTTTTCTATAAAATACAAAATTAAGTTTTCTCATATGAGAGAGTGGAGAGTGAGGACTAAGTATGAAAGAACCATGAGACTTTCAAAGAGGGATAAAAAAATTTGAAAGAGCCAATGTAGTGAGTGAGGTAGGGAGTTGATAAAAAAGATAAAGTAGGATTGTCCAGCAATAATGAGGGTCCAGTTAAGATTGTGTAACAAATCTGTAGGGACCCAGGCAGACATCTTCATCTTTGTTCAGCAGCAAGTGCAGCAATGAAGGTGATGAATTAAATGAAATGATGGTTTATGAAAGCTGTTAGGACAGTGAGGTAGCACAGTGGATCAAGCACTGAACCTGGAGTCAGGAAGATTTGAGATCAAATCTGGCCTCAGACACTTCATAGCTGTGTAACCCTGGGGGGCAAGTTATTACCTAACCCTTTAATTCAGTTTCCTAATCTGTAAAAATAGAGATGGAGAAATAAATGGCAAAGCAGTCTCAGTATTTTTTCCAAGAAAACCCCAGGTGGAGTCCCAGATGATTCCACAACACCCAAGGCTAAGGTCTGGAGAAGAGTCAGGCGACACCAGAAGGAGGCTAGGGATTCAAAAGAAGACAGGGTAGAGCTGAACTGGTTCACCAAAAAAAGAAGATGGTCAGTGCAGGGGAAGAATAACCATCTTTGTGTGTGGCTGAGGTAGGGCGGAAGAATAGTTTATGGGAAATAAGTAGGTTAAGGAAATAAAACCTCAACCTACTTAAGGTATTCAGTGCACAGACTTTAGTAATCACTTAATAAATGCTTGTTGACTGACCAAAATTCTAAATTATAGTATAAAATATAATTTGAAAAATCATTTTGCCCAGCAGTTTCTAAGGAAAATCAAAAATTGCCAAATGGTAATGGCAAATGTGAGCAACAGGCCAACAAATATGCAAAAACATTAAAATGGTAGAGGACTATGGAAATAAGAAAAATATGGTCAGTAGAGAGACACTATACTAGGAAGGAAACAGGAAAAACTGACTTCTAAATTTGGCTCTTCCAGTAAATTTGAGGTGAATTTGGTCAAAAGACTTCATTGCACTGAGCCTCAGTGTTCTCATCTATAAAATAAAGGGATTGAATGAGATTATTTCTAAAGTACCTATTGGCTCTAAAGAACATGATTTTGAGTTGCTCAAACAGTAAAATAATAGTACTATCTTGCAACTCCATAGCACTTAATTTAAAAATGTTTTTATTTATATCACTTTATATCCTGTTAACAGACCAAAAATTTAATAGGCCAGAGGTTTTATCCTTATTTTTCAGATGAAAAAGTAAAGCAAATGGCTTACGTAAGGTTCTATAGTAGAACTAAGAGTAGAACCTTCAAACTAGAAGGAAACTTATACACCATCTAGTTCTACTCCCTCATTTCACAGATCATCTTGCTCCAGAAGCTCAGTGCTTTTGCAATTAGATATCATTGTCAAAAACCAAGATCCTAAGACTTAATGTCCTTTCCAATTAGATATCAAAGCCAAAACCAAGATCCTAAGCCTTAAGGCCTTTATCAAATGACTCCATCTCATGAATCATCTCTATCATTCTTTTTCCTTTGGTCAAGAAAACTTCCTAACATCCTACAGATAAATATATGCATATTCTCCTGCTGCTTTTGAGCTCTTATAATGCTATCCTTTATTTCCTGTTCCTTTCTGTCTATTATTTTTTTTTATTGAAGCTTTTTATTTTCAAAACATATGCAAGGATAATTTTTCACCATTGACCCTTGCAAAATCTTGTGTTCCAATTCCCCCCATCCCTTACCCCCACTCTCCCCAGATGGCAAGTAATCCATTATATGTTAAACATGGTAAAAATACATGTAATTCCAATATTCTGCTTATAATGTTTTTAAAACAACTAAAATTAATTTTCCCCATTAGACTCTTCCCTATGGCATAAAAGTTAGATCTATATAGACAAATCTTACAGATATTGATTGCTGATGAGAGCAGAATTCAAATACCCTGTATGTATATGCATGCACTTAACATTTTTGTAGTTGGGATGTCATATAGTTTGATCATTTTTTCGAACTTCTATTAATGTATACCTTTTAATGCAGTTAGCACTCTTTGTTTTCTCCTTTAAATTATAAAATCCTGGAGGATAATACATGTTTTCATTTAATGAAGATCTCTTAAAACCTAATATAAGCATATGTGTTTAAAATGGTTTTTAAAAAAATTAGAAAGGGATTCAAGATAAAATTTCACCCCTGAAAACTTAGGCTACACAAAAAAAGTTACATTTTCTAGGGAAAAGCTGGCAGAGGATTAATGTCCGCACAGTATTTGAAGGCTTATATACAAGTATAAATCCTTAGACAAGATTCTTCAATCTTTTGGATAAACTTCAAAAAGCTTTTAGACCATCATTAACAATGTTTGTCTTATCATTTTTATTAAACTCCAAATTCTAAATCACAATAAAGGAGAGACAGAAAAAAAAATATATGTAATTTCTAAAGTCACCATTTATAAGTAATACTTAATAGCTAGCTGTTTTTAGTTCCCTAGAACATACCGTTATCCATTCAGGATTACTCTTTTCTAGAAGTCGGTACAGTGTACCTCTGAAAGCCATCCGTATGCAGGCCCTTAGTTTTTCCACATATTGGGCATTTAGTCGTCTTGGAGAAGAAGATTTGGTTTTCGAGAGGTGTTTGTTTTCAATTCCACTAAGCTCTTCATAAATTTCCTCTACAAGAAGCTCAATATCTGTAAGAATATCCTCTTCATACTGATGAATCTCCATCTGGATATTCTTGCTTTCCTGAATTGTCCACTCTCTTTGTTTCTGTTCTAGACATGTCTGTAACTCAGCTTCCTTCTGAAGAATTAGTTCAGTTTTTTGTTTCATAAAATCTTCCTTTGCTGCTGTAAGCACCTCATTAATTTTATTTCGATGATCATCTAAAAATTTCCGGTAGTCTTTCTCATTTTGTTCTTGAATTTTACGGATTTCTTCTTGTTTTTCTTTGTTCCATTCACTTCGGGACTGAGCCAACTTAGCTCGGACAATCACAGGGATTTCTTCCTCTTTTAATTCTAGTTCCCTCTGGAGAGAAAAAATCTTTGCTTCAAGTTCTTTGACATTTTCTTCAGTGTTTCCAAACTCTGTCTTCCATTTCTCTTTAGCTTCCAAAATTGCAAGTGATACCTAAAGAATTTAAAAATTGACATTTAAATCATCTGTAAGCCTTTCCCCACTTTAAACTGCACAACCAACTTTTTTTTAAGTCTGTGTTATATAATGTTGTTTGAGTATAATGGAAAATGTATACTTAAGAGGTTGGCATCATTCAGGATGGTTTCCAAAAAAAAAA